>BHFT01054355.1:0-25345 GCA_004320025.1 Laticauda laticaudata
CCCAGGTCGATGCAGCAAGGTATATGAATAGGCGGCCAGGAATTCTGACCACCTAGTCATCCGTGGGGATAGAATGTGTGGTGTGGGTTTGTTCCCTGCCAAAATCCCCAGTAACGGTTTATGGTCAGTCACAATGGAAAATGTCCTTATTTAGTAAACCTGACCATTCGTTCAGTCAGGTATTCGTGAAAATGTTTAAGAGGTATTCATGAAAATGTTTAACTCCGGCGACGATTGCCAGGGCCTCCCTGTCTAGCTGGCTATAGTTGTGTTCTGCTTTGGAGAGCGTTTTTGAGTAAAAGGCAATGGGTGCCTCTCTCCCGTCAGGTAATTGGTGGCTCAGGATGGCACCGACTCCGAAAGGTGAGGNCTCTGAAAGGTGAGGCGTCACAGGTGACCGTCAATGGAAGTGTATTACTAAACTGAATAAGAACGGTGTCTGAGGTTAATAAGTCTTTTATGCTTTGGAATGCTTTTTGTTCTTTATGACCCCAAGTCCAGACATTTTTTTTATCCAGCAAACAGTGTAATGGTTCTGCTATCGTTGCTTTGTGGGGGAGGAATATATTATTTTATTAATCAGAAAAGACTACTTGGAACCTTCCAAGTTATACAGAACACTTCAATTATTATTTGAGATGAAAAAAGTTGGACCAAACCTCATTGTTGGAGGATGAATTAGGAGACAGCCGCCTACGTGGTAGATCTGGTGATCTCCCGTCATGTAGACCAAGCAAGAAAGAGATGTTCAGAAGGCCTCTGACTTGCACCAAGATACACTCTATTATTGTGTAATTACAAACAATTTATGTTCAGCCCACAAGAGAAACATCATATCAAAAGCAGGGTTCACCCATTATATGTTATAACATGTTTTGATTGGGGTTTATCAGGTCGTGTGAACCTAGATGTCATCATAAATCATAACTTAACCTACAGCAGGAACCCAACCAGTGATTTAGGCTAGCAGCTGTCTATTTCAGCTAAAAGGTTTTTCCTTCAGATATACAGGTATTCCTTTCAAATGGGTGGGGGACATATTTCTGCCCAAAGACTAGTCTTGGTTGGAGATTCCGACTGACATATCTTATTTGTAAGCTTTAAAGAAAATGAAAATGTATTTTGTAATTCCATTCCAACCAAATATGATTTGGAATCGCAGTTTATTCAGGCGAAACATGACAGGAACAAGGGGTGGCGGGACAGGAAAAGAAATGCAAGGAAAAATGAATGAGAAACTGCCAATGATCTTATTTCCAAAACAGGTTTTTAAACAGCTAAAGAGGTTTGCACGGAGATGTTTAAAAGGGGCACGAAAAGGACCTTTGCAAGCACATTCATGTCACGGCTGCTCTTTCTCCTCCATAAAGCTGCCCAGAATTGCCTTCTCAGGGAGAGGGGGCAGCACATAAATTTAATAGATAAATAAATAAAACGAAAGTGCATAATTCCCAACCAACAGAGCCAAGAGCTTGCAATACTTGCAAATTCCACTGGTCCCCTTAACTTTCACCTGTAGGTATAACACAGCCCTCTCTTCTAAAGGATGTCTGTATCATTTTATTACCAACCCCCTCCCCTTTTTCTCTCTCTATCCTGTGATGTTATTCAAGTATCATGCATTGCAGCATTTGCATTAGCTTTAAAAGCTTCCCTCTGTTTCTCTACACAGAAAGTCTAAAAAACCGCTACCATCAATATATTTTATTTCCTGTCACACTGGGATTTGCAAAAGACCTTTGGGGAAACAAGGTACTCCAAGGGAATGGAACTGAAATCTGTCAAAGGCGAGGCATATATTTTAAGAATTAACTGTGGAATATATCTGCATTGTTTAAGGAAAACTCCTACTGGATAGCTTCGCTAGGAAGGATGATGCATGGACAACTGGATTACTCCACGTATCTTTCTGCTCCTCTCAATTTTTCTAAATCCCTGGTCTTGGAAGTCGGAAATCCAGGAAGTGGAGATTTAAAAGAAAAACACTTATCCTGCCAACCCATGGGATTACAGGGTATAAAATAAAATAAAATATGTTTAAATGCGATCAAGAACCAGCTTATTTCACTGCTTGTTCTTTTGGGCCTTCCCACTTGTTCCATGTAAATTTCTGGTTGCACAAATGATTCAGGCAGTTCTAGATTGTAATGGTTTTTGTTATTGGTGGAGTTTTTGGGGTCATCAAATGTGCTTTGCAGCCATTCAGCCTTTAAGGCTACACTAATTTCTGCAATTTGCTGGAGAGAAAGCTGTGGGGAAGATGTGTTGTAGTGACAATTTGGGAAGAAAGCATTTATTTTTAAGTTACCTACAAGATGTATTTCACTAATGATAGGTTAAAAGCCTCTTCCATCTTAATCTGTTCAGACCTCACTAACAATATGATTTTTGCTTAGAGAGCTTCATTCCTTTTTAACAAGAATCTGAAAAAATAATAATAAAGCAAGCCTCTCCTCTGTATTTCTAGGAACAGGTTGACCAGTGAAGGGGTCTCCCCACTGGTGATAACGTTTCAACTTCCAGAATTACTGGGGAGGGGAAGGAATCATAGATAGATCCTATCTTCTGTGTGATCCCATCTTCAATCACTTTATCCAATTACTATCTTGTCCTAATAGCTTCTTCCTGGTATTTTCAAATCAGTTTAATACAACCTGATGCACATCTAATCTGCATTCTATCACTGAGATTAATGTAAACCAACTAAGATCAATACTGCATATTTTTAGAAAATAGTGAGAAAATTCTAAATACCATGAAATACATGGTGGAAAATTAAAATATACTACAAGCAGGATATAACGGGAGAGATTCGTTTATCTGAATTTATAATGTCCAAGTGCAGATTCAGTTTTGATTGCTCCTGCATAAATATCTGTGTTTAAGCTTGCTTTGCCTTCACTGGCACTTCACATTTTGTAAGAAATGACTCTTGATGGATTCAAATTGATGCAAAATAATACCTAACTCTGAGATTCTTTTTTTTTTCCTCTCCCCACAAAGGTTCCATTTGCCAGTTAATTCTTTTGCAATCATGATTTAGGAAGTTATCACCTAGACCTCAGGGCTGGTTGTCTCTTTGAAGGTTAGTGAGAGAGAATTATGATTTCAGAGCCAAGACTGGAAACTTCCTGGCCAGCCTTCAACACCCAGATAAGCAGAGATTAATACCAAGATTAATACTACACCAACCATCAAGAAGTAAACAATATCCCAATCAAGGAACTGCCAACACAGACACTGACAAGGCAAGTCATTATAGAACATAAAATGAGATAAATCCCTCTTCTTCCTACCCATGATGGTGTTACCTGGTTGGGTAATGAAATTCCTTCAAGAAAACAACCAAGCTCAGAGAGTACCAAGGACCCCACAGTTCTCCTCCTCCTCCTCCTTCCCTTTTCTTCTTCTTTTTCCTCCTCCTCCACTCCCAAATTCCTGTTCTGACTAAGGCTTATGGAAACACTAACAAACACACGTTAGTCCCCAAACCCTTTTTCTTTATTTCAACAGTCATGAATTTTAGTCATTCACAACCTGTAATGAGTCTGAAACAGTTTGTAAATAATCCCATGGAAGTCTGCCAAAGTCCTTCGGGATAAGTCTGATAAGCATGCACCTTTATCTTCCTTGAAATGCTGCCAACGACGAAATGTCCAATTAGTTATACAACGCTAAAACAGAACACAAATTCAACACCGAGCTTCAGGTTTCAAACCGACCAATAAGAACAAAGTTGCTTCCTGCAAAGGTTCCTGTCCCTTTGCCTCTCCTTTATGTCTTATGGGAGGACCAATCACCTTCAAGCCTTACTCCCAAGTCACCCCTTTTGTCTTAACTGTTCCTGCCTTCTGGCAGCTCTGTGCACATGTACCCTTTGTTCCTCTGCCTTGCTGCCGTCAAATTCTGGAGGCTCCAGAGTCAGCACATAACTCCCAGATGGTCCTGGTCTCATCTCTGTATCAGAAGCAGGACCTTTTTCCGAGTCCTTCCCAGACTCCCAGATTGTCTCTTGTTCCTCCCCACTGTCTCACTCTGCTGCCGTCTCTGCAGGCTGCCAACAAACCACAAAAAATCCACTCTTTTCTAGCACCGATAATGTTACCTATTGGGGTAATGAAATGTCTGTCAGAAGACATTTCATTTAATAGGTCCTTATGGATTCAATACATCCTTATTTTATTACTGATACTGGCCTTGTTTTCTTCTTCCCCCAATATACTGAGAGATGCCGCTATTTGTTTTTACTATTGTATCATTATTTTTAATCCTGTTATCATGCAGATTTCCCCTTTTGCAATGGAGATGGCCTTAAAACGGATGAAACAAATACTTCACTAAATGGTCAGACAGACTAAATTATTTATTCTTAGGCCATAGCATCATGTGTGAAAGTAGCTATTTCCTAAAATTAGCATCAACACAAATATAAAATTACATGCTGGTTAAATCTAATAAGAGAAATGCGCTTGCATTCCAATCTGGGGACAAAGAAGAGCTCGCAAGTCAGCCAGAACTGGTCCCTGCAGAAGAGAAGATTACAAATACAATACATTTTGCCAGTTGGTGCATATTCATGTCAGTAGACACTGGCTGAATATCAATATAAAAGAGAGAAAACTCTACCAAGAGTCTAATGTTGGAAAGCGTGCTACAACGTGGTTAACAGCTTGTTTACTCCTTCATTTTTTTGAGCAATATACCACAAAGCAAAACAAAAATTCATCTGAGCATCTTCTTCATAGGAACATACATTTCATGGGAGGTTGGGCAACTGCTGAGTGACCAGACATCTTTATTAGAAACTCAAAGCTTGGGAGATGCCCAAAAGAAAAGCGTAAAAAGGTGTTTTATGTGTTTATCCTTTATGTAAAAGGATTCCAGGAGAATGCCACACATTTTTGTAGGAATAATACAGTCCACCATTGGCATGGAAAGATGTCCAGTACAGTGGTGGAATTCAAAAAATTTTACTATCGGTTCTGTGGGCATGGCTTGTTGGGTGTGGCAGGGGAAGGATACTGCAAAATCCCCATTCCCTCCCCACCCCACTAACCTGCTTTCCAGCTCCGTTCTCCTCTGCAGGGCAACAAAAGAAGACCCAGCCAATCAGCTGGGACTCGATGGGAGGCAGAGAAGAGATGGGGTTGGCGGGACCAGTCAGAATTTTCTGGGGATTTTCTGGTTCTCCGAACTGCTCCAAATTTCCATTTCTGATTCTTCAGAACTGGTCAGAACCAGTTAAATACCACCTCTGGTCCAGTGACTAAACCAGCCTTCTGGGTCTGTTATGGGGCATCCACACCATCTTCCAGAAGAACCGTTCAAAGCTCTGACAGTTACAATACTTATTGCGTTGTTTCTTCGTGTGTCTGTTTTTCTGGGCCAACGAGCCTCGTTTTATTTAATTGCTTTAAAATTGTACAGCTTTCAAATCGCCTACCCAGGAGGGACTTTAGAAAATAATAAAAACAAACTGCCCACTTGCCAGAAGCTCGGCTGGGATGTTTTCATTTCATGCCATTCTAATCTGGTCCAAGGTGCCTCCTAATTCTCAGCTGGAACAGGTGAAGGGAAGATGCTCATTTTCACTATCAATAAACTGTGAAATGTATTTGAACGTGTTTTAATTATAAATGGCATTTGTAAGAGCTGTATCTGTGGGCAGGCTATTCTCTGAAAGATAATGTTGCTTCTAATGCAAATAGTGCAAAAAAACTATAGCGAAATAGCTCCCAACTTGGTTACTAATGATGGTTTAACAGCCTGGAGATAAAATTCAGAATGTCTTAACAGCAAGGTGCTTTTCTAATTTCCATATTTTTGCATGATATTTATTTAATTAGCTTAAATATACAACAACTTAAATCTTGCTCAAAAACATTTAAATCCTGAGTCTTTCAGGAGTACTTCTCCAACAAGACAAATAACACAACTATTTTATGGTGCAATCAACCATCCTATGTGTCCCATAAAATATTTCAGTGCATCTTTACAATCAAGTTAAAAACAGTAATAAAACTGCCATACTAAAACAGTTAATATGCAGTGTATGCATCCATATGGATGGGAGAGGGACAGGAAGGGAGTGAATAGAAATAAATAAAAAATCTTATTTCTTCCATCACACAGATGAGTTCTTGCAGGAAAGTCCACTTTGTGTGGTACCCACTGTAGAACTTTCCAGCCTGAAAATAAATAAACATGATTGTACACCAAAGCACATCACTTCCAACATATCCAACACATACAAGATGTTCACTTGAAAACCAACCTTTGATTGTAACATTGAACAAAGAATATTCAGACAGGCTGCCCCAACTAAACAGTAATTCCTTTAATGATTTCCTGCAATTCTTGCTGTGAACAGCCAACACTTTTTTTCATCTTTACAAGGGATTTATGAGCCAAATAATCCTGTCACCAACAACCGCTGAATGGTATCACCATGAATTATTGTTTGTTTGTTTTTCCCCTACAAAAATGCTTTTTCGGACAAAGCAATGGGTTAAAGATGTGCTAAGATCAGTGGGAAACTACCACTGCTTGTCCAGAGGCAAGGGCCCTGTTGTTATTTTTGACCTCTTATCTACATGACAAATGTTTCTTAAAACATTGTAACATGGACTGCATTCTTTGGAGAGATTGCTCCAACTTGGGAACTGTTTATAACCGTACCATTAAAAGCATTCTCAAACTTATTTTAGACGATGAGACAGCAGAAAGTATTGTTTTCCATGCCTTCACATCTGTTCAGCTTCTGTTTTTGGTGGTGAAGGGACAAGCTAAAGAAAACATTTGCCCAACTGTTTGGAAGAGCCTATTTATTTCACAGCACCCAGTCTGGAGGTGGACAGCACACAATTTCCATGCATGCTAAAAAGGCATTTGTTTTCTGTTAGGCACAATTCATAACAAGATAAGTTCGTGAAACAGAGTTTGCTTTGGACTCCAGAGCCAAACTAAATATGGATATCACCTTCGTAACCAGTGCCTGGAGATCAGGATTTTCTTGACAAGATCACCAAGATCTCTTCCACAGTTCTTTAATGGTTCATCACAAGCAACATAAACATACCAGCTACAGTGTGTGTGTTTTTTAAGAAATATAATCCACATACTGTTTGTGAGTTACTCCTGTGGCCGAGTAAAATCTGGATCTCTTCTTCTGAGTCTAGAACCATATGTCTGGTATAGGTAGAGGGATCTCTTTGGGATGCTTAATCTTTGCCATTGAGCATTAAAAAGGCACTTCTGCCAGCCAACCTTACAACATTTTCTATACACTTGTTTTGGCTTTTAGAATGGGGTGCCCAACCTCAGCAAGTTGTGGACTTCAGCAACTACAACTTATGGACTTCAACTTCAGCCACATGCTAGCTGGAAAATTCTGGGAGTTGATGTCCATGGGTCTTAAAGTTGCTAAGATTGGACACCTCTGTTTTAGGTAGATAGCCTTTTGAATTGTTACTTGTGAAAGCACATTTCCTTCTGTTTGTTCTGATTATTAGTCGATTTTTTAACAGGTACATTGATCAGGAAATGGAAATGTCCTATCAATGGAACTGAACTGCTTTTAGTCCAAAATTCTACTCAAGTGTTAGTGAAAAGCAAAGGCTTTTGATCTTAATTGGGGCTTTGATGCAAAAGCATAGCTCGTGAGTGATATGAAGCTTCCCAGTTCTGCACTTCTCTGTGATACAGAACAAGAAATATTCTGAAAACTCTTCATATTGACAAGAATAAATTGTATTGCCCCCAGAAATGCTGTCCACAATTAATTATGCGCCATCAAGTTGTGGTTGACTCTTAAGAACCACACACACATAGAGATGATCTGCCTCTGGGGATCTTCCAATGATCTACACCAGAGATGGTCTTCAGCAGGTTCCACCCAGTTCTGGAGAACCAGTCGTGGAAATTTTGAGTAGTTCAGAGAACCAGCAATTATTACTTCTGACTGGAGTTTTACAGTATCCTTCCCTTGCCATGCCCACCAAGCCACACCCACAGAAACAGGAGTAAAAAAATTTGAATTCCACCACTGGGGTACACATAATCACCATAACTTCAACATGAAGCTGTGAAGATCATTTCAAGTCTGGGTGATTCTGGGGAATCCTTCAAATTGAAAAGTCTTTATTAAAGATGTACCTGCATATGATAATTCTTTGGGAATCAAATAGACCGTGAAAAAAATCTGCATGCAAGACAGCTTATTTGTCTGCAGTGATGATTATAAATGCCATCCAATACAATCAATACTAATTCAGATACTTTGAAGCCCCTTTTTTACTATTGTCATTAAAATGTTTTTCAGCTTAAACTGAAATGACAGCTACTAAGGCCTGACCTAGTGGATATTGCTCTTTTTTTAACTCTAAACCTTTAACCCTTACTTATAATGTTTTGCTAAAGTTATTAACAGTCAGGAAATGCAGTAAAATGGCAGAATTCACTCTGGCAGAAATGTCTAATTCTAACGCTACTTAGGTATGCACAACAATATATCATCCGAATAATAAAATCATATACAGATTATGAATTTACACTAATTACACACTAATTAAAATGGCCATTTACTCAGAAGAGGCACTGTTCGTTGTTGCTTTTATTAACAAAAATCACTCTAAACTGTATGAAAATGCAAAGAGAGAGTCTTAAATCAGTTATACAGCCTTAACTTACTTAAATTAAAAACAGCATTTGACAAATAGAGAGATTCGGCATTAAAACTAATCTAATTTCTGAAAATGCTGCAGGTTTGTAGATTAAAGGGTCTTAGCTGCTGTACTCATTCATTTGATTTGTCTGAAATATTTAGCGACTTATTATGTTTTAATCCAAGGTAACAATATGAAATCAATATTCTGAAGGCACTGCGAGAATAATTAGGAAAATGCAATGAACATAAACTACCCACCTAAAGTTTCATTACATGGGGATATAGATATAGGGTTGCATGCAAGCCACAAAGATTATTTGCAGTCATCTTCATAGTAATTTATAGGAGAACAGTGTGGTCCTTAGGTGCATAGCTGAGCGAGTTATTAGGGACTTGTTGCTATGCAGGATTATAGATTTTTATGAGTCTGCAAGGGAGTTGCAAGCTGCCGCCTGTTTCCTCATTGGATCCAGACTCCCTCAACTGGACTTCAAGAAAAGAGATCATTTTGTGCAGTGTAAACTAGTCAGGTTAGGGATTGTTCCCCCAGCTGCAGTAAGTAACCTCTGGGGGAAAAAAAGAATATTTTCTGTTTTATCTGAGTGACAGCTTTGCACACTTAGCTCCTGCAAATCATTCTCAGAAGACAAATTGGGTGAATTTATCCACTCACCAGCCAAATGTGGTTGTGCT
Organism: Laticauda laticaudata; assembly: GCA_004320025.1. NCBI lineage: Eukaryota > Metazoa > Chordata > Lepidosauria > Squamata > Elapidae > Laticauda > Laticauda laticaudata. The sequence continues at coordinate 9,359 of BHFT01054355.1, forward strand.
AAATTGCTTCTGGCTTCCTGATATACATATGGCTCATAGAGGCACTCATAATTCTTGGCAATGGTGAGGTTTTTTTTTTTTTTTGAGTGAGACTATTCAAAAAAGGAGAGGCTAACAAAAGGGACACAGTCCAGAAGCTCTTTAATTCTGAATATGGCCACCCTAATTCCATGTCTTTCAATGCTATTAGCTTTTTTGGGAGGGGGGATAGGAGTTGTACTCTTATTTTATTGGACTGGCTGTACCCCTAGTTCTCTTTAACTGCATTTGGTGCATAGCAGAGATAGCACAATCATCTCCAGATCTTTCCCCCTTGATCTCTCAACTGGAAGGTTGCATTCACCAGATGCCCTGAACCATAAACTTGACAGCCACATTTTATGCTGATGTGTGGCCTCAGCCCATATCTACAATACAATGCTCTCTAAACCTAGAAATCGGAGCTGGCTGCCTAAACCACATTTATCTATGGGTTAAACATATCATACAAACACAGCCTAACACTTGAACTGAATTCCATCTAGATACAAAGGAGTATCTACTTGTCCTGGCTGTTTCGGGAAAAAGAAAGAAAGGGGAAAAAACACAGCCCAATCTCTGTAGCAGCTGTATAAACACTGATTTTTGCTGCGGGAGTCAAATAAACAATCCAGCACATTGCAATGGTCTGGTTTTGAGAGGGAGGACTGCCTATGTACCTGGAGCTATGGAACAAGAGAGATGCCACCTCTAACGTGGACTCTGCTGCTTCTGCCTGAAAACTACACACTGCAATTTGCATGGGCCAAGCATTTGTGCCAAAGCATCAGCGATGGTTAAAAAAAAATACACACACACACACACCTTGCAACTTGGCTACCCTGCAAAATTTGGGTGGCAGAAATCCAGTAACTGCAGGGAAGACTGAAGGCAAGGTGTACAGTTGGGGGCTCTGATTTCAGAGGCTAAAAAACCCAACTTTGTTCCAATGGGAAGTCAGTATTACTGATGCTGCAAATGTTAAAAAAAGGTATAATTAACACCAGGTGTGTAAATACCCAGTCCATTCAGTGTTGCTATGACACTGCCAAGACATCAACATTTTTAACAGACAAGGCTCAGATGGACACTTAAATGCCAACTGTTAAGTACGATGATTGCTAAGAGATGCCATAGCTTGCAACTGGTTATTTTTTGGAGGCAGAAATGATTTTACAACCCAGGAGGCAAGAAATTATCTTCCATATTTTGATTTGTTTTGTTTTGTTTTTTTAGTTGGTGAATTCTGACAGTTTACTCACCCAGGCAATGTGGAATTGCGGGAGAAACTTTCTTTGGAAGGACTTGGTGATAAATGAACTTGAAGATTTGATATTTTGACTGAAGTACAGAGAATAGTGTTCAAGTATCGTGTGCTTCTGTTTCTTGGAATTCATTTCAGATGGGAGTCACAACATTAGAGACAGACCGAACTTCAATCATACCATAGATATCATTCTAACTTTTTTTTAAACCATATCTTGTAGACATGCCTGAGCCTAACAAAATTTTATTGTGGTAACCAACTCAACAATTTTTTTTTAAATTGGGTGCTTTTTATTTCCACTCAGAAAACAAATAGTTAAAGGCTGAACTCGTCATATCCTTTAAAACAGGAAACAACCTACAAATTCAGGACTCTGCTTGCACATCCATTCTGGAAATGTAATGGGATTTAATCATCGTTTTGGTTTCCTGGACTTTTTTTTTAAACAGAACAATGGAAACAATTATTTAATGTGTGATTCCAGCATTGCTCATATAACTTATTTCCAGTATCCTGGCAACATAGCAATGCTAGGGAATTGTAGAAGTGAGTCATGGCTATCTTCAGCCAACTGGAAGAAGAATTAGCTTCAAAGACTTCCTTAGCAACCTTTAGACTATATTATTGTTTTACTACTCCCGAGAATGAAGTACTTTTTGCATTAATAAAATGGAAGGGAGCAGTCAGGTTTAAAAATGACAGAGTATTTTGGGTCCTGCTACAACTGCGCTAAAATAGCTATGTATTAAATTGCGCTAAAATAGCTATGTAAAATGTCTCTGTAGCAGGAGGGCTTGTCCAAGCAGTTGACCAAACTGACCAGAAAGCAGGATTCATTCATTGTTCTGCAGCATGTTTAAGTTGAATGTTTAAGCACACTCAACAAATAGACAATTCCTTGTATTTAGAAAAGAAATTACACTGATATGATCTCGTTGGAGAGGTGTTGGACTGGGAATGAAGGCACTGAAACAGGGGGGTGTCCTACCTTGGCAACGTTAAGACCTGTGCTGGCTGGGGAATTCTGGGAGTTGAAGTCCACAGATCTTAAAGTTGGCAAGGTTGAACATTCCTGCACTAAAACTTTAGATCCAGCCTCCCTGCGGTGGGGCAGTCCTGGCTTGGAGGGTTGTTGTTTTCTGGGAAACCTAAAGCAGGGATGCCACCCTGAATACGTAGATCAAGGGTCTTCCAACTTGGCAAGTTTAAGACTTGTGGAGTTCAACTCCCAGAATTCCTGAGCTAACATGACTGGAGGAGGAATTCTGGGAGTTGAAGTCCACAAGTCTTAAAGCAGTCAAGTTTGAAGACCCCTGACGTAGATAATAAATAAAATAAATAATCCATTTTTGCTTCTGATGCAAAAGGCAAAAAAGTCTCCTAGGAGACATAACCACAGCTTCTTCAACTTCTTCAAACAAACTACCCCATCCCATCCGAAGAGAAAACAAGTCATTAAGATAGGGGAAGAAGCTGCAGTTGCTAAAGGCCCTGTCACACTGCCCAACAGATGCAAAACGTTTGTAAAAAGGACACAGCAGACGAGAAAAATGTTCCATCCCTTGTTATGCCGCTCCTCAAAAGGGCAAAAAATTTGCAGGTAAGCCAGAGCAGATAACACGGAAAGGAACGGATAGGGGTGGAGGACGCACGGCCGGAATGGAAAGTGGTATGGGAACGGTAAGCCTAAGCGGATGAAGCAGATTGAGAGCAGATAGCGTCCCCTCTGCAAACGGTTTTTTCCGTTTTTATGCTTTGTTTTGCGACTGCATCCGCTTTCATCCTTTCTCTGATCCGTGCTATTAACGCTGCGCGGTCCGTTTCCGCGGCTCGTTCCGCTTCCTCCTGGCCATCCGTTTACCGCTGGTATTGCGGATTTGAGTTGCGGCGGATGCGCAGCGATGCCTAGCGGATATTATGCGGTATGCGTAACAGGATGACAACGATGCAGAGACGGATGTCCCCTGTATGCCTAGCGGATCAGAACGGACTGCGTTGGATACATTTTCCGCTCAAAAGTTTTAGGTCAGCTCAAAACTATTTTGAGCGGATGAAAACGTCAATAGCACGATGCTGGACGGATAGAGAGGATGAAAAACGGAGGCAGTGAGTACAGAACGGATGCATCACGTTAACCAACAGATGGCAAGTGTTTCTCTCCATTTTACGTCCTCTTTCCATCCGTTGGTGCAGTGTGACGTGGGCTTTAGTTAATGCTAAGAGCCATGGCGGCGCAGTGGTTAGAATGTAGTATTGCAGGCTATCTCTGCCCACTGCCAAGAGTCCAATCCTGACTGGCTCAAGATTGACTCAGCCTTCCATCTTTCCCAGGTGGGTAAAATGAGGACCCAGATTGTTGGGGGCAAGAGGCTGACTCTGTAAACTGCTTAGAGAAGGCTGTAAAAGCATTGTGAAGCTGTATATATCTAAGTGCTACGGCTATTGCTATTGCTAATGCACCAGCATGTTCCTAAGCACTTTTCTGCATTCAAAGCCCTAAACCTACACAGCCCTTATATGAGTACACACACACACACAAGCATGGTCTCAGGTAAGAAACAACACCATCAGTGGTCTTAAAATGAAAGCATGGTTAAAAACGGTTTTGTTTCTGGGAAGCCGACATTAAAATCAATTACATTAAAGAAAATATTCATTTTTAATTGGCTTCAACCCAGACTGGAATTATGCCTCCTCTGATTCACTGGTGTTATCGGGATTGTCGATTCTATGGGCTGATTAAAAATGAATACCCCTTGCCTGGGATTAGAGACAAGCGTTCTGCAATTATGCTCAATTGGCAGAGGGGGGAGGAGAAATTGGCCACATGCCACCCAGACTGCTCCTAACAAACACCTTCTGTTTGTGCCAGCCAGCTTAGAAGGGCAACCGAGGGATCCCAAACAGCCTCACTCCAAAGCCCTTGGGGAAATTTAATGTGGAAACCAGTGAGCCAATTTTATATGGCATCAAATAAGCCTGTTCCTAAAGGAGTAGTGACTTACAGGGCTCAGCATGGGTGTCACTAGATATCTCCATGCAACCTGGCCAGGGCGACTAGCCAAAGGTTTGAGGGATGCTTCCTACTCAGGCCTACAACCACCTGCCTTTGTTACATTCACCCCGTCTTCCACAGTCCATAAGATGCTACAGGCACTCAAGTTAAATGTTTGTGTGTGTAGATGTCTTTTGTTCGAATCCTTCTGGAAGTTCAAACGCCGGCAGCAGAATACGTAGCCCAAATCCTATGAGCAGGCACCTCAAGCTCTCGGGTTCATAGGATTTGATCTTTATCCCACCCCCCACCCCTGACAACTAAANAAGCTCTCGGGTTCATAGGATTTGATCTTTATCCCACCCCCCACCCCTGACAACTAAAAGCAAGCCCTCCTTTGAATAGGAAGAGTAATTATCCTCTCGGGCTGGTTCCATGCTCCGGTCTGCTTTTTCATTCCGAGGCAATCCTGGAAGCCAGGATCAAAGTGGAGATAAGCAATAGGGAGGAGAAATCTGTCCAAGTTAATATGATGAAAACTGACAGCTCTGCTAGGCGGCCTTGTTAACATCGCAGGCGGTGCAGCCCTCCAAAGGTTGCAAATACTCCTCTCAGCATCTTAACTTCCTGACCATTTTCACCCTCCTGGCACCCAGCCATTGGTGCCACTTCCCCTTCTATTCCACTCGTGAAAATTGTGTCCACCATTTTTTGGTGGGCAATTCTTGAAAAGTTTCTGCTTTCAGAATCAGGTTTCCCACGTTACACTGCACCCAGAAGGCCACCCTTTTCAATAGCCGCAGGACAAAACATGTCAGATGATTATTGAAGTTATTTTAGTTGGTGTCAAAAAAATTTTCCCTAGCTTTTCCTAGGTCGGGTATCAGCAAAGGTGCTTTAAACTTCTCAGGTTTGAAGTACGTCTTATGGAGACATATTTGAGACAAGCTGAAGAATGAACTTGGTTTGTTTTCAATACAGCTATTTTCTTCTGCTGCTAGAAGGATTTTGAGTTTGGGACCTAGTTTCTTCACAAGAAAAGAAAGTGAAGGAAGGCATTGATTTCCTTGCACTAATAACAGGGTGCTTGTTCTGTTAGTATGTTCAGAACTAATCTGCTTACATGAATTTGTGACAGAAATCTTAAATCCGAATCGGTGGTAAATATCATTACCCTCTGTGCTCAACTTTGACTGACAGCTGGATACCGCCTACATATACAAATTGACAGATGGGGAAATAAAAGCTGGAATATATCATAATTTACCACATCATCATGCCTATTTGTTTCAGGTTGCAGTGATTCAGCAGTAAACATAACATGCCATTAAGTCAAGATGAATGACAACCAGAGGTTCCATAGCAGCAACCATACAACTACTTTTTAATACAGTTTATAGCAGTGGCTGAGGAAAATTGTAACTTTGCTTTTTTAAAAAAAAGAAAAGAAAACTCGGGGCATAGCTGGGCCAAGAAATTAGGCTCTGCTTCCATAGATTTTAATGTTTTTTTAAGTTATTATAGCTGCCAAATTTTCAAGTTGCTGTGTACTACCATAAGCCACATTAAATACTGTTTTCTAGATACAGCAGCTCAGCTCATGAATATTTTAAGCAGATGAGCGTGATGTTCTGTTGAAGTGAAAGGAGGCTATCACTTTGACCGTGTTGCCTACCCTGGGCAACACTTAGGTGGTCACAAAAAAAAAAAGGAAGAAGTGAGCGTGTTCATTTTTCCCAGGGTAAAAAAGGAGATGTTACTGTAATCAAGGAACTGGAGCAACCACAGACTCATGTCAAGAAGCTGGGATGGTAGATAGCAAATGGATTCCAACTGAAATTTGATTGCATAAAAAAATAAGAGGTGCTTCTCGACATACAAGAATTCAGTTACTGACGGTTCAAGGTTGCAACAACACTGCAGAAAGTGACTTACAACAGTCCTCACAACCACTGCAGCATCCCCACAGTCACATGATCAGAATTTGGGTGTTTGACAAGCGGCATGTATTTAGGAGAGTTACAGCATCCCAGGGGTCATGAGGCCACCATTCTGAGCAGCTCACAACAATCAATTTTTAAATAATCAAGCTAGCAATTAAAGATAAAACATGGCAAGTATGATGAAGTGACATATGTGATGTACAAGATCATATAAGACCCCTCACATCCTGGACATAACTGTTTCAACTCCTACCCTCAAAATAGAGCACTGCACACCAGAGCAACTAGACACGAGGACAGTTTGTTCCCCCAAATGCCGTCCCTCTGCTAAACAAATAATTCCCTCAACACTGTCCAACTATTTACAAAGTCTACACTACTATCACTATTAATCTTCTCATCACTCCTTGTCACCCATCTCCTTCCACTTGTGAATATATGACTGTAACTTTGTCGCTTGCATCCTTACGATTTATATGAACTGTTTCCTCGTATGATTTGATTGCTTATTGTACCCTATGACTATCATTAAGTGTTGTACCTGATGATTCTTGACTCTTGGCGAATGTACATTTTCTTTTATGTACACTGAGAACATTTGCACCAAAGACAAATTCCTTGTGTGCCCAATCACACTTGGTCAATAAAGAATTCTATTCTATTTTCTATTCTATTCTAATTTCTATTCTAAATTCTATTCTAATTTCTATTCTAAATTCTATTCTATTCTGTATCCTGTTCCATCCCATCCCATTCTATTTCAATTCCATTCCTATATCCTTCTATTCTATTCTATTGTACCCTATGACTATTATTAAGTGTTGTACCTGATGATTCTTGACTCTCGACGAATGTATCTTTTCTTTTATGCACACTGGGAGCATTTGCACCAAGACAAATTCCTTGTGTGTCCAATCACACTTGGTCAATAAAGCTATTCTGTTCTGTTCTATTCTATTCTGTTCTATTTTATTCCATTCTATTCTATAAATAACCAATGCACGGATTTTAACTCAAGTTCTGTTTTCTACTACACTATGCTGGTTTCCTGGTAGTGTATGTTTTTTTAAAAAATGCTTCTATGAAGAATGGAACAAATGGAAAAGGGAACGGAATAAAATTACAATATTGCACAGCAGTTCAAAGTAGGCATCCCAGAGTGATAAACACTAGATTGGCAACCATTCTGGGCAAATGCGTGATAACATATTGCAGCATCAATGCTCCATATTTTAAAACCCCTGGGACACCTGGAACTGGTCTTCGATAAAGTGAAGGCTGAGCATTTGTTGCTTTTGGTATTCAAAAAAGCTTCCTATTGACAGGACATCTGGCAGTGGGGAGGAGGGGAAATGGGGCATTTTCAATCCTCGATCTGCCATTATCATAAAATAATATTAAGAAAAGAAAAAGTACTAAGTATGACTTATCTACTAGGAGTAAAGATGTAGAAGGAACAACTAATTTTCAGAGAAGGGCATTATAGGTTTCCCCAGAGAAACTCCTAGCCATATTTTTTTGTCTGTCATTTAACTGACATGGACAGAAATTCCATCAAACTTCACAACCTGTTTTATGCTTAAGTATGCAAGATATGCTTTCCTATCTGAAAGAGAAGTGCCTAAATTCCAGCCAGTTTCCAGAAAAGCTAGGAAGAAGAAAACCTACATTTCTTGATATTTGGTGTAATTTTAGAGTTCTACACACACACACACACCAAACCCCAATCATCTGCAATAATCCATCATAAAAATAAGAAACAGGAAGAAAGCTAAATGGGTTCACCAGGTCACCCTTCACCAACCTTGAAAGTCTACATCGGATCTACGTCAGAAGCAACAGGTCGAGAGTTGGTTGGATCACACCCAGCATCAGAGCTGTAGATTATACTGGATAAAGTTCTCCGCTGAATCAGCCACAAAACCGCTTCCTTTTTTTGGGAAGTCGCCAGAAGTTAAACCATCTCAGTTCTCAGATTTGTTAAGATTTGGGGGTGGGGGGGGGAAGAATACAAAATATCCAACTGGAAGTGTGAAGAGCCAAGCTCTGCCCCTGTCTGAATGGCAATTCTTCTGTAATAAATGCCAGCTTTGAAGAACCGACAAGATCACGAGACGCCTTCAGATTATTAGCCTTTCAAGCGTGCAGGTTGTCTTTAATCATCTCGAAAATTAACAATCCTCATCAAGTGAAGATTCTAAACCCCACCATGTAATTTTCTTCTTACCTGTAGAAAGTAACAACTACCTGCAAGGAAACAGCAGGTGTTCCCCCCATTCCTTTCTCTAGAAGCCCATCTTTGTCTTCACCTGCGAAATTTCTCCTTTCCTCCTAGAAGTTGTAAATTTAGCACCTACAAAGAGAGGCGGCTAAGGCAGATGGCAAGAAAAAAACAACACAACAAACAGAATAACAGGAACACAATCAGATGGTTGTTGCTTTTTAGGAGTGATTTTTTTTAAGGGGGGAGGGAGAGGTGTTGGAATGAAATTCCAGGAGAATGCACAACCTACCCAGCTCTTAGAAATATTTTTCCCATCTCTTTGGAGAATGCATTTTCTCTCCCTTGATTTCCATACATTTGCAAAGTTTGTACACATGATTTATGTCTTTGCAAAAGGCAAGGCACTTGAGCAAATGAATTCAGTTGTGAAATATCTAGTAGGAAAAAAATTAAAAACCTCACACCATCTCAGAGCTACCTGACAACTGTCCCTCTGAAGATGTGAAGGAAAATAAGCTGACTGGCTAACACTACAAATTGCCATTTAATTTGAAAATCTGGTTTAAGCTCTGGAGGAAAGGAAGGGAGGAAAGGAAAGGAAAGGAAAGGAAAGGAAAGGAAAGGAAAGGAAAGGAAAGGAAAGGAAAGGAAAGGAAAGGATCCAGATGTGATTGGGCAGAGGAAAACTCACTGGGAAGAACAGAAGGAAGCTAAGACTTACTATTTCTATCTACAATAGAATATAATGGAGACACAGAATGGAGAAAAAAAGACAAACTAAGGAATGTTTTCAGGGAGGGAGTGAAGAGGAAGGACTTGAGACACAGATGGACAAAAGGATGGTCCTTCCAGGCTGTAGAGCAAGTGTCTTGGGAAAATAGATCCCTGAAATAGATCCCAGAAGGAAAAGAGAACAAGGCAAACTGCAGTGAGGAAGAAATAGGTGCAATAATAGGAATGGATCAGGTTGCAGGATAGGCAAAAGATATCCTGGATATTTGTATGCTGTGTTGTGGGCAACACTCCAAAAAGTAGGCTGGACTAATACTGCACAACAGGTTATATGCAACAGGTGTGTGTATATAAAAGTGCAGAAATACATCACAGGAGAAGACCCCTCCTCCACTGTGTACCTCCCGCTACCTTAGCTTTATCTTTGTTGATTTTAATGCATTTGTGGCCTTACTGTTTTAATCTTTTCTAATATCAATTTATCAGATTGTTAAGCCAACAAGAGTTGCATGACAGCAAGACGGATGGTGAGTAAATTTAATAAATAAATAAACACATCCATCATTGAAAATGAAAAGGATGGTGTGCACACTAATCATAGAGGACATGAGTGGGGAGCGATCGACATCTGGAAGGCCATGGGAAGGTCTGTTGCAGGACCAAACATTCACAGTCCATAAAAGCTTTCTGATGGTTTGTTCTTTGGACCCTTTTCTATCATTAAAGCAAAAAGTTATCACCCTTCATGTTGATCAGGAAAGATCAGATCCACACCTGAAGGTCCAATCGAAATGATGTACTGCTATTCATGCATAGGAATCTTCTCATCACAGTTAGCCCCTGCTTGGCCTTAGATAAGAGTCCAACTTTAGAATTCAGGGAAGGTGAACTTAGTTCGCTTGTGACTACGTAGGGATTCTAGGCTGATGCCTCTTTTCACTCCGCCCCCCCAGGTTCTGCCACTCCTTCTCTTACACTTCACTAAGTCACATTGTGAGGGCACTTAAATGTTGAAAGACAGATCTGGACGTTGGAAGTGGGTTTGTCATACTTTGTATGGACTCGGTTTTTTGTTTTTTTTTACAAGGCTGTTGAAAAAATATTCAAAGCCCCTTCTACGGGAGGTCACATCCTGGGAAAGTAAGAGCGAAGTGGAAAGAACAGATGGAGCTCATTCGATCCTCAACCTGACCACCTGCATTGCCAGGCTCTAAATAGACCAGGTGGAAACCTTGCCAATTTCAAAGCAGCGTTAGAGATATTATGGGCTGGGATCAGAAATGGATGAAATATCAGTTAGGTCGCCATCTCCCAGAATGCTGAGCAATGGGACAGAGAGGCAGAAACATCGAGCTTGAATTAAACACAATGGGGATGAGAAAAAAGCACCTTTCCCCTTTCCTTGTATAGGTAGTCCTCAACTTATGACCACAATTGAGTCCAAAATTTATGTTGCTAAGTGAGACATTTGCTAAGTGAATTTTGCCCCATTTTATGATTTTTCTTGCCCCAGTTGTTAAGTGAATCACTGCAGTTGATAAGTTAGCAACCTGGTTGTGAAGTAAATCTGGCTTCCCCATTGACTTTGCTTGTCAGAAAGTCACAAAAGTGAATCACTTGGCCCCGGGACACTGCAACTGTCATAAATATGAACCAGCGGCCAAGGTTCTGAATTTTGATCGCCTGACCATGACTGGGAAGGTTGTAAGTGTGAAAAACTGTCAAAAGCCATTTTTCCCATGCAGCTGTAACTTTGAACAGTCACTAAATGAACTGTTGTAAGTCAAGGACTACCTGTACTTCTCTGACTTCCAATTTAAGTCCTGAGGCCAGTATTCCAGGTATTGCCTAGAATCGTGATGGCGAACCTATGGAATGCATGCCAGAAGTGGCACACAGAGCCATTACTGCTGGCACACAAGCCCCACCCAAAGCAGGTCTACTGTGCATGCACTCCCGCCGCATGCCTGCCAGCTGATTGTTGGATATCAGGTACACATGCATGGGGGGCGTGGGGCAGGGGAGATGGCATGCATGTGCAGAGATGTGCAGTGCCCGCAGGGGGGTGTTGCTCACGCATGAGCAAAGTCGCATAGTGCGTGGGATTTCTTGCGCGCATTGCCTTCTGGGTGCTGCAAGCATGCATGCAATTATCAGCACAGGAGCCCAAAAAGGTTAGCCAGCACTGGCCTGGAAGGCTTGTCTCTAGGGTGGTTCTGTTGCAAAACTCTTTCCTGATTTAGGGGACAGGAGCCTGGCCTTACATACCAGAATGAATAATTCTGTCTATTCTGGTTAGCAGATGGATTGGCAGCACATAAAGAATATTAAAATGGTGGGTAGCGAAAGCCACAATATTCCAAAGGAGCATAATGAAAAAAAAAAACACAAAACAATCTGTTGTATCTGAGTGAAATTAAGTGTTTTTATGCTAAGCTTTGAAAGAGAACCCTGGTGCAATTGGCTGACTCTCTCCATGCCGTTAACTCTGCTCTCTCAGATCTGATACCAAATGTCTTTTCATTTGATCTCACAAGAAATGTTATTATTTGGCTTTTAGAATAGACTGCCTTGCCTCTAGCCAAAGCTGCAAAAAGAAGTACACAGCTGTCAAAACCTGTAAGTTTTTTTTGTAATGCTGTATTCACAGAATGATGAATGATCAGAATAGTGGATCAGATCGCTTCTTCCTGCCGAATGGCTTTCTATTATGGCATATTTTCTCTCTTTTAAAAAAAAGAATAAAATCCAGGCTACCAATATCATCGACTGAGTTGTGTTCCTGTACTTGTCTTGTGTGGAAACTTCAAAAGGTTATTGGTGTACCGAGTCACCAAACCGCTATCTCATTTTTCATTATCAGACAGGGCTGACCCTTATCTGTCCCTTAGTACTAGTATCATATGGAAGTTAAAGTCCTTTTTTTTTTTTGACTTGCTCATAAGCCAAAATAAAGAGCAGATTGCTACTGCAAAGCATAACAGAGCTTAAGCAGGGAGAGGTAAAAGTTCTCTCGAAGTGCCAGAAGTAGAAAACAGAAGAGGGGAAGGATTTCCTGTCGAAATTTATTGTTCTTCTCTTTGGTGAGACAATAAATACAAAGGACTTTCTCAATGATGACAATACATCCATCTTACTATCATTATCACCCTTCTCCTCAGAGTAAAAACTGAAATACGTTTTCCATCAGGTCTTCAGATTCATTTTGGCTACAAGGAGAAAAGTTTCTTTCTTACAATCCAAATGCAAAATTAGTTGTTGTTTTTTTCAAGGATGCCAATTTTGACATTTCCCAAGGCAACAAATTGCCTGTGCTTAATGAAGAGGCAAACCTTAAGGACCTAAGTATTTCCATCTGCCATCCCCTATGCCATCCCTGGGGTAGCAGCAGTGATACTTACTCCAAGAGATCAGATATCTCCCAGTCTTCATGTTTCCAACAATGCTGGCAAGGTGACAGGAAGAATTCCAGGCCATTTTGGAAAATACAATTTATAGAAAAGTTCTTGCCAGTGTAACACAAATATATACATTAAATTAAGGCAACAAGGGAGGGAGGTCACTATCTAAATGATCTGCATATTAGTAGAAATATCTTTCTTTCTTAAACACCAAAGGTCAAGCCAGAGCTGGTTCTATTTAGGTTCAACAGCATCTCTCAGAGAAGCTCATTAATAAGCGTTTTGCAACCAGTTGAAATGAATTGCAAAGAAAGCAGTTCTGCTGGGTATTGTAAAGCCCCCTCCCCTTAAAATTTCTGATCTGATGATTTGCAACCTGTCAGGATAAATTTCTATCGTCTTTCTACAATCTATCTCTGCCTATATTGTGACTTCTGAAATATTTTTCTGTGTTTGATGGGTAACAGGTTTGTAAACTGAGAGCTGTTTTTGAATTCTTCATCCCCTCTTGGTTAAATGCTGTTTCTATTCTATGAAATTATTAAAATTAACACATTGTGCCAATGCTGCCAATTCATATATTTGATGTCTTAAAAGCCACACAATGTCACATAACAATATGTTCCTCTTCCATTGGTTTTTTTTTGGGGGGGGGGCTCTAATAAAGCACACAGAACATTAATCTCACTTTAAGCATTCAGCTCTTTATACCATTTTAAATTAAAGATTTGATCAAGTGTCATAGAATATTGCACCAACTTCTCTTTAATCTAAGGAAACCTGGCAAGTTCCCTTTCTTTAAACATTAAAATACTCTTTTACATTAAAGAATGCTTAAAGCTATATATCCTGTGCTTTTATTTCTCTAAAAAGATATGAACTCGCCTCCTGTTGTTAAGTGCCAAAGAAAATAATTTGTCCTGGACATATTTCAATGCTTAAAATAATGCTTCTTATTGAAAAGAGAATGTTGAAAGATGTCCTCTGGTTAGATATGCCTTTTCCCTTAATAATTCTATTTGTATTTAAGGAAGAAAAGGTGGATTTATTAACTGAGGTCAGTCCCTTTCTCAGGCCTGGTGGCTCATGGGAAAAGGGGGCAGCAGTTTCACACCTGGTAGGTGGCCCTTAGGATGTCCCATTTAGTTGCCCAAGAGCTACAGTACAGGTAACCTTTAACTTGTAATCACAACTGAGCCCAAGAATTCCTCTTGCTAAGCAAGACAGTGGTTATGTGAGATTTGCCCCATTTTATAACCTTTCTTGCCACAGTTGCTAAATCGATCACTGCAGTTGTTAAGCTAATGACATGGTTATTAAGTGAATCTGACATGGATTTTGCTTGTCGGAAGGCTGCCAAAGGTGGCCACATGACCAAAAGGACACTGCAACCGTCATAAATATGAGACAGTTGCCAAGTGTCCAGATTTGGATCGTGTGGCCATGGGGGTGCTGCAATGGTCATGTGAAAAAAAGGTCATAGGTCACATACCCCAGCTGGACTTCTGGAGCAACTCCTTGAGTAGACCCAGGGGTGGGCTACTATTGGTTCGCACAGGTTCAGGCGAACCGGTTGTTAATTGTACATCTGGTTCGGTGAATCAGTAGTTGCAACGTGGCCTGTTTTGGATCCCAGGCAAGTGCAGGACCTGCACGGAGGCTCTGGAAGGCCTCTGGTGTCAGCGTTCCAGAAAACTTCCACTCCAACCAATAACTCCGAGGCAGATATCTTCTCAAAAGTTTCTTTTATTTTGGATAGTAAATTGGCACATCTGGGGAATCCTGAATCTGAAAGAGCTTCCTTGCAATAAGTAAAAACTACAAATTCACCCCCTGCACCCACCATCGCATCACATGCCCCAATCACCATTCGCCTCAGCTTGAGACTTCCTCTCACCCAGGTGCAGAAATAACATGACCTTGACTTAGAAAAAGAATGTTATTATGTCTAACTACATACACTCCAAGAAATTCCCCCCTCCCATTTTCCCAGGCTCAAAATGTGGCAGTGTGGGAACATCTGGTCTCAGTATGGCTTCCAAAGGTGACATTTGAAGGGTCTCTAGAGCCCAAAGAAAGGGAAACAGGCCTCCTGGAGGCTTCAGAAGGCCCCCAGAGTCCAAGGAGGCCATTTTCGCCCTTCCGGAGGCTTGAGGAAAGCCTCCAGAGCCCGGGGAGGGCTAAAACACACACCCTGCAATGGTGCAGGAGGCTGACTAGGCCACATCCCACCCAGCAACCTGTTGCTGAAATTTTTGAAGCCCACCCCTGCACTGGATCCTTCAGAGGTTATTTCACTTCAAATCCAGTCCCAAGCATCTCCCTGTAACCACCTTACCTCCTTTGTCTTAGATTCAGTTGCAATTGGCCAGCTCTCACCCAATCCATCACCGCCTCCCAGGCAACTGTCACATGACCTGCCCCACCTCTTTTAACCTTAATCCAGATAGAATATGGGGGAGGAGGGGAGAGACGTTGAGCAGCATTAGCAAACCATGAGTGTGTTGCGGTTTATTAGCAAACTACCAGTGTGTTGTAGCTTCTGTTGACTACTTGTTATTTGATAACACTGATAATATGTTAATTATTGTGAGGTGATTAACATATGTTTCTCAGGCAAGGTGCTTCAAAAGGAATGATTGAGGAGGAAGAAAAGCATTCGTGATAGATAGATAGATAGATAGATAGATAGATAGATAGATAGATAGATAGATAGATAGATACTAAGGACATGGTACTTCAAGCATCTGGATGACTGTTTTCGACAGATCCATGAACAGGCAGAATAGCAGGGGGGGAGGGGGAATGGGAAAAAAACACGTGGATCTCCCAGTTCATATCTTAGGGGTCAAACAGAATCCCACCATTGCCACACTGATGGGTGGTTGCATAGGGAGAAATGGCAATGCCGTAGCACAGGGCCTGCCATTCTCAAACCAGACAACCCAGCATGATTTCAGCAACAGAGTGGTCCATGTCTGGAACTCACTACTTGACTCTGTCTTCACATGCCCACTCCTTTACCCTCAAACTAACCTTTATTGACCTCACCCCATTCCTAAGAGGCCTGTAAAGGGCATGCATAAGCACACCATCCTGCCAACTGTCCCTATCCTATTGTCCCCAATTATTCATACGTATTTCATGCATGTATACTTATGTTTATTCTTATTTCTATTATATTGTAAACATTTTGACAAATCAAATAAATAAATAAATAATAATAAAAGAATCGACATCTCTCCCTCAACAAAGATGGGGGCCACCAGGGTGGTCCAGGGATGAAATAAATCTTAATAACCAGCTTCTTCCAAGTATACTTATAAGTGGATGGTGTTGAGGTAATTCCCCATTAGGAGAATGAGCGCATACAGGGAGACGTATTTGAGAGAAGTGTTTGAATAATA
>BHFT01054362.1:0-26070 GCA_004320025.1 Laticauda laticaudata
TTCGGGTATTATCCCACATCATTGTAGTGCTTTTAAAATTGTAGCAACGTTTCGGCAGAATCCTATCTGCCGTCATCTGTATTGTGTTTGTCTCATATGTATATGTGTATACACACAAACACACATATATATCTTCATGTCTTAATCTTCTCTAACGTACAAGTTCACGTGATCATTGATGAAAGAACCTGGATCTTTTACCTACTCCAGGTTCTGTGTTTCTGGCTTTATTGAAGTGACTCCTATAAGTAAATGAGGAAATTCGTCAGTCATCCCGGCCCTTTGGACCAAAAGAGAAATCGGAGGGAGAACTATTGACTCTCCATAATTCAACCTCTTGCCACCAAACCACCCGTCGGCGTGGGGAAAGGGGAGGAAGAGGCATCCTCAAGGGGCGACGGAGCAAGTAGCAGCGGCAGCAACTCTTGCCAATTGCAACGCTCGTCGTTCCAGGCGCCTCCGTGGAATCCCCAACCATCCAAGAGGCGGAGCAGGATACACTGCCGCGGAAAATGGAGGCTCGCAGTGGCAGGCAGGGAGGCCTCGCGAGAAAGGGCGGTTTTTGGGGGCCGCGGCTCCTCCTCCTCCGGCAGCGAATGGGCGGCTGAGCCAGGCCTGCACGGAGGAGGAATAGCGCGAGAAACCGCCGGCAGTGTGTGCTGAGCGAGGCGAGCGGCTCGGCCCACTGCAGGGAAGTCGCGCCTGCCTGCCTGCCTGCCTGCCTGCCTGCGGCCGCCGCATCGCCCGTCAAGATGTCCGGCGGGCGAGTGTGCGCTGCCTGCGGCGGCTCCGACATCGAGGTGGACTCAGCCCGGGGCGATGCCGTCTGCACCGGATGCGGTTCGGTGCTGGAAGACAACATCATCGTCTCCGAGGTGCAGTTCGTGGAGAACAGCGGCGGAGGCTCTTCGGCAGTCGGGCAGTTCGTCTCCCTCGACGGTGTGTGTGTGTGTGTGTGTGNTGTAGTGGGAGTCGGGGCCATGCTTGGCTGGCGGAGGGGGGGGGCAGCCGAAGGAGGAGCAGCCCGATGCTGCCTCTGCTACGGCCGGCCGTGACGTTGCTCCCGAGAGCAGTGAATTTTTTACACGTGGGTGCCGTGGGAGAATCACAACTCATCAGCTTCGTCCTCCTCCGGTGCCGCGTCCAGAATTTGCTTCGTTTCAGAGCAGAGCAGCGACAAAATCGCCTATGATACCGTAAAAAGACAATTTATGCGCTGCTGATGAGGACAGCTCTCAGGCCAAGAGGCGCTGCCTTGTAACTTCTGCAGCCATTTACATCTGATAAAAAGAAAGTACATTTGTCTCCACCTCAACTCTCTGGCCTCGGTATTTGCAGCCGGCCAGTCCTCTTGACAGCTCTCCCTGATTCCCGTTTTCCTCAAACTTCTTTATTTGACTTCTTTCTCTGGCTTGTGATACCAAATCTGGGGAAGGGGCTACTTTGTAGATCCCGAGGAAGGGAGGGAAATGTTTATTTTCAGATGCCAGCCTGTGCTGTTGTAGATGGAAAATAGATTTTTCTAATAAGTTAGGTATACCTGTCTCTTGAGATCTGCCCCTTTCCTAATCTTTGTCATCATAACTTCTTGTCCCATTTGCCTTTCATTCATTCCTTTCTCTACCTACTAGCAGGTTTTGGAAGGATGACTTTAGTGTAGGAGCCTGTAAGATGTGTAGTTTGTGACATTACCTTAGCAGAGAAATAAAATATGGCTATAGCTTATCTACAAAGAGTTGATATACATTTGATTTTTTACTCTTATTGGATCACCTGCATACATGAATACAGCAGCTGAAGTTGTATGGCAGAGGGTAGTTTCTTTGGTACTGAACTTTTTTTTTCTAGTTTCACATCATGTTGTGTATCTAGAACTTTAATTAACAACTTTAGTGAGTTAAGTCTATGGAGAGAGAAATAATATTGGGTCTCAGCTACAGTTTTAGACAAATGGAGCATGGTAAATCTCAGGTATTATTATGTAAATATCCCTGGTATCCCAGTTTGGATCTAATCCTGAATATGGCAGGAATCATTGAGAGTTTTGGAACAGAGATATCAATAGACTGATAAGTCTCAGCTATATTTCTCTGGCACATCTGAATCAGGAGGTTTTGCTTGACTAGAAACTTGATGCAGAAGTGAGCTGCATCTGGAAAGACAAGAATTCCACAAGTAAGGGGGTTTCTGGGTTCATGAAATAAGCTGCTTGCTCTGACGGAATTGCATTTCTCTGAAAAAGAAGTTTGTGTCACCAGAGGCCCAAGTGTCAACAGCAAGGAGAGGCAATACCATAAATAATAAAATAAATGCACTGGCTGTTAACTTCTTCTAGATAACATCTAAGATTTTGATACTAACTTGTACATAATTTGGAACCACTTTGAGAGAATATTCCTATTATGCAGAAATGCTCAACAATTGCATTCCCTGTCAGAGGCTACCTTGAGCATGTGGTAGAAACTCATTTGAGTTCAGCTGGGAAACCTTTGCTATTATACCAGTTTTGGAGTGCTTAACCACTAGATGATGGTGTGATTAAATTGCTTGTAATTATTACATTATTCTCATGAGTTTTCTTGTATTTTGTCTGATTGGTAGTATATGTTTTAAAGTCTGCACACTATTTTTGAAAGAGTGGCAAATTGATGTGTATTCAAATACTTTGAATAAATCAAAAGGGAGAGATAATAAATACAAAGCAAAGTTATGGAGAGGGAAAGGATCTTCCTTTTTTCAGTGTATTGTATATCTTTGGTGAAAGCTGCATTTCTTTCATCATCCAAGAAGTATATACAGGATTTGCCAAAAGTCAGGCCCCATACACAAATATTTAGATTGCATTGAATGTTCAGATCAGTTGCCATTTTCTTCTAAACACTTCTCCAATCATTTAATTTTTGAACATTCCTAAGTTCAGACAAACTTTTTGTCTGAAAAAAAAGTTAATGAAACATTATAATTGGCCTACAAGTAGTCTTTGAGTTACAACTGTTATGGAGCTGTTCATTTTATGTTTTTATGGTGGTTCTTAAATAAATGTAGAGGTTGTAAGTTCGAACATCATGATTGTTAACCATGTTGTTAAGAAATAGGGGTGGGGCAGTGAGTGTGGCCTCTTTAGTGTGGTAATTGAAGTTTCTAGATAATTTAAATTCAGTAGTGAAGGGAAATAATTCTGTTAACTGGATTCTTGATTTGGTACAAAACATTCCTAGTTCATGCTAGCTTAAATACAATTGCTTGGTAGAGATGAATGATTTTAATTGAAAGATGCAACAATTATCATCTTGGTAAAGGAAAAAAATGTAAAGCCATGTTGAGCTGATATGAAAAATTATTAAATGTGCATGTATACAATGTAAAATTTTATAAAATATAAAAAAATAATAGATCATTCTATTATTTAGCAGATATGTATGATATCTGAGAAGATATATAGCAGATATATTGTCCAAACTATGGTAAGTGAAGATGTACATTGATGCATTATTATGAGCCATGGTGGTACAATGGTTAGAATGCAGTATTGCAGTTCGATCCTGACAGGCTGTAGGTTGAATCAGCCTTCTATCCTTCCGAGGTTGGTAAAATGAAGACCCAGATTGTTGGGGGCAATATACTAACTCTGTAAACTGCTTAGAGAGGACTGTAAAGCACTGTGAAGCAGTATATAAGTCTAAGTGCTATTGTTATTATATTCTCCCCTACTCTTATATTATGGTATTAACTATGCGGAGATGCTCTTTGTGTTGTGGCCTGAGGGCTTCAAGATGCTTCCTTACTCTTAAGTTCTTCTTTACTTCCTCTTTTACTGTTTGGGCTATCGAGGGAAAACAGAAAGTTGTGGTTCTTGCTCTTCTGATGCCCACAACCATTGTTCATGAAAATTGTTGTAGTGTGTTAATTTCTCTTAAGTTATAGATAATTTGTATTAGTTCAGTAGATCATTTTCTGCTGTTCCCATTTTCCACATCCCTTTTTCTCCTGTCTCCTGATTCTCAAGGTGCATCATTTAATAGTATTATTTGGTGCTGGATGGGAATATTCTGGTTTGTGGTTCCTCGAGTGAAGATCTTTCTCATAGCAAGATACAAAATTATAGGTGTTCCCACTTATATGGACGTGTGCTGGTTCTGATTTGGTTGCCTTGCACCTTTTCCATGGATAGCCAGAACTGGCTTATTACTTGCAGCTGCTGCCATTTAGAATTACTTACATTTATTTTACCAGTTCTGGCTTTTTCTTTGCTATGACAAAGACAAGCAGTATAATTTTAGAGAAGGGGAATAGCTTTGTTTTATTTTTTGCCTCCCCAAAGTCCTCCCTATATAGCAGTGTTTCTCAACCTTGGCAACTCTAAGAAGTGTGGATTTCAACTCCCAGAATTCCCTAGCTAGCAACTGGCAGAGGTGTTCTGGGAGTTGAAGTCCATATGTCTTAGAGTTGCCATGGTTTAGAAACACTGCTGTATGAGGTGTGCTCAGAGAAGTAGTTGATGTTTGCTTGGATTAGATTCAGCTCTCCATCTATTGCATATTTAGAATAACTTCTTTTATTGAAAAAGAAATAATCTTTCCCATATGATATTGTATTTCAGAGTTCCAGGCTGACTTCCATAAGTTAGCACTGTTTATGTATTTATATATTTATGGGTGGGTGTAAGGGACAAAACCCTGAACAATTGTTTATAAATCAATCTATATAGTTCTCATAGTTAAATCTGATTTATTTTAATTTCCTACTGCTTGTAAATGCTAAAATGATTTTTGTGTCTTCTCCAAGTATTTGAGTGTTCCATTTCAAAACATGTAGTACATAAATAAATCATAACATTAATCTATCATTATTAAGATAAAGATATTTTCCAGATGAACTTAACTTATAATGATTACGTCTAGTTTTCTTGGCAATAGTGTGGAAGTTGATTGCTACAGTCTTCCTAAATATTTTTTGTCATCTTCAAATGGGAGAAGGTTAGATATAATTATCACACCATTTGATTGTAAGAAAATATAAAATTTTATTCCAATGTCTGTTGAAAGTTTTAGATTAAATCAGTTGTTTATTTTTATTTATGTGTCTAATTTTCATGGCTATCATCATTAGCTGGGATTGATTGCTTGAATTGTTAATGTCATTGTGATTGCAACCGAGGATAAGCAGGTGAAACCTTAAGAGCACAAATTATTTGTATTGACTTCTGGATCCTTTCTATAGTCCAATATTGACACATGCGGGCAATGTTTGAAAATGAAGTGGAGAAGATTCTGAATGAAAAAAATATTGTGTATTACTCATGGAAATCAGGTATTTATTTACTTCTTTTATCAGGAAAAAAATCACATCTTTGCTAGCTGTTATAAAGCAAAGTGTAATATTAATATCTTGTTAAGATAACTGTTAGTATTTCACATATTGCTCTGTTCTCAACAGCAGTGTATTTGGAAAAAAAGTTCCCCACAATATGCTATAGGTAAAAATATTATTTGCAGAGTTAAAGGTTGCAATTCAATCTCCTGACCTTAAAGGCATTGGAATGTGGGAATAATAAGAGGATGTTACTGAAAGGGATAAGGGTGAATTTTTTTTTTACTTATTTTGAGCAATATTAAGAATGGGCATAGGAACCGGAGGCATATGGGAGGAAAACCCCGTCTCCACCCTTAAAATATCTATAAATAGTGATTTTTCAAGCATTGAACAAACGTGAATAGTGGGGCTAGTAATTGTGTGCTTCCAAGAGGCAAACTTACTTTCAATCCTATCTTTAATTTTGCTTAATATTTTTTTTAAAAAATATGCCAATTCTTGGGTTTGGGGAAGGGCTGCATATGAGTATCACTCCTAATTTACGACCAGGTTTTCAACATTTGTCTTTATAGCATCTCTGCCCTAAATATTTGTTTCTAAGAAAACTTGACAAACCCACATACTACAGTGGCTTAATCTGGCAGACTGATATTTCTGATGAAACAGAAAAGTGACTCTGATCATATTTTTGATGATGTATTTTTATTCAGAATTTACTTCCTTGCAGTTTTAGAAAGTTAGCTTTAAAAGTGACTTAAATTGCTTGTATCATATATTAATAGCAATATTCTTGTACACTGATTAAGAGGTCAAAGCAAAAGAGATTGGGAAAAGGTTGTAGATTGAGAAAAGGTTCTAAGAGAAGGATTGGTAGAAAAATACTTGTATATAGAGAAAAAAATGGCAAAAAAATAGCTAAAGAGAACGAGGAATGTGTTTAAAAGTGACAGAAAATGCAGAGAGATTGTGGTGGAGATAAAATTTGTTCTGAATTAGGGGAACCAGCAGAGATATGTTGAAGAGTAAAATTGAAATGAATGCTATAAATGCATATGCACAAGAAAAGACTGATGAAGTAATAAATGCTATGGGAATGTTGAAAAATGCAAGTATATGTGTTGATATTCAAGTATGTTTCTGGTTTGATTTTGGTGTGATTGTGTGAATTCTTTAATTATTTTTTTGTAATTTGTTTCTGTGTGCTATATTGTAATTTGTTGTTTCTATGTTGCTTTTTATTAATGTGAGTTACCCAGAGATGATTGGAATTGGGAGGCATCAACATTGAATAAATTATGCAAAAAATGCATCTGTGCCTGATAATTGGAAGAATGCTGTAACTGTGCTCCTGTACAAAGTTAACAAAAAATGGGATTAACCAGCCACTGCCTAATTTTAAGAATGAATGACTGTTTTGTATAATCCAAAGAAATAGCATGAAAATTTACTCACTCATTGGAAGTAAACATAGATAAACATAAAACACTGCACTTGAAATATGTTTGGGAGTCAGATTTAGGTTAGTAGTTAGAAGGAGTTTGATAGATCAATACAACATATTTACGAAGATCTGGAGAATTTTTTTTTACCTGCTTCAGTGCAGGAATACCAGTCTTACAGGATTTACCATGTAAGAATTTTTCATAAAATATGTAACCAGGAATTGCTGAAGTTATTATAATAAAAAAGGGATTTTCCTTTATATCCATTGGGAATATGATACAATCTCAACATTAATAAAAAGCAAGAATTGAACTTACTCCCCCTCTAGGCTTATTACATATATTTGATGGAATGAATAAAAAAAGCTATGAAGCAAGTAAATATTTTGGTAGTAAGGTTGATTATTTCTCACTAATCAAATGAAAAATAATGAAAAATATGTAAACTTTCACTTGAAAAATTAGTAAAATTGGTCTTATTAAGTTCCTGTGTAAAAAGGTTTCTGATAAACTTCAAAATGGGAAATCATTTAACAGGATAGTAAGATTTCATGTTTTATAAATGACAAAATAACAATAGCACAAGCACTTAGACTTATATATCCTTTCATAGTACTTTACGGAACTCTTTAAGCCAGGGGTGTCAAACTCATTTTCATTGAGGGCCACATCAGGGTTGTGTTTGACCTTGGGGAGCCGGGGTGGGTATGGCCAGGGTGGCCATGGCTAGTTCGACATCACCTGTTGGGAGCACCTGTGGTGGCCCGAGGGCTCTGCCAACGGAAATGGGCTCCCGAGCTCTGTTTCCAGGTGCAATGGCCTCCTGCAGCCCTCTGCCAGCAAAAACAGAGCTCACGAGGACGTAATGTGGCCCTCCTGAGTTCCGTTTTCTCTGGCGGAGGCACCACAGGCTGTCCTTTGCTGTTTTCAGCAGGAAAGGTCCCTCGTGGGCCAGATCTAAGCACCGGGCCTTCAGTTTGACACCCTTGCTCTAAGCAATTTACATATTGCCCCCAACATTCTGAGTCCTCATTTTATTGACCTTGGAAAGCTGAGTCAATCTTGAGCCGGTCAGGATTGAATTCTTGGCAGTGAGTTACAGTAAATTAGCTTGCAATACTGCATTCTAACCACTGTGCCACTATGGCTCTAGTTAATATTCATTAGGGTGAATTGGCCGATTATGGGCTAGTTTAATATAGAAGTGATTGCTTGTAATGATAAATCATCTCCAGGTGAGGTAATTTGCTGAGTATGCCTGGATACAACAAAGATGCATGTCACAAAAAGGTTAAATCAGTTACATTGGATTTAAGATTATGAATCTACTAGAAACACACACACATACTTGGCCCCAAAGACTGAATTGGAAAGGATGAATGTCAGATTTTCATTGCTGGCAATGTAAAAAATTTGGGTCAATTGGTTGATATGATTTAGTCTTGTGAGTCATTGATGCTTCTGAAATAATAATTCTGAAATAAATAGATTTGTGGAGAAAAAATTAATCCCACCTCTATCTCGTTAAATGTTTTAGTCCCTTCTAAATCCAGTTTTTGTTCACTTTTAATGTTTTAATTGTTAATACTTGATGTTTTTAATGTTTTTAATCTAATTTATTCTTTTTGTTGTTTTATGATGTTGTAAACTGTTCAGAGTTGTGTGAATTGAGCAGCATATAAATTTAACAAACAAAATGTTTAAGACAAATATATAAGAAATGTATAAGATGTTATTGATAATTAATTTTCTGCTTAATTTCTGGAATCTATTTTTTAGGAATTATGGCTACACTAGCCTAGGATTTTATAAAAACAGTGTTATTGTTTTATAATACTTATATAAAAAACCCAGTATGGCTTGGTGTATGTTAGAAACAACACTGAGCACATTACTGGATAGATTTTTTTGTTTGCACTTATAGGAAATAGGTAATTGAGAAATATATAGAGGTGAAGCAGAAAATTAATTGTATGATTGTTGATTTGGAAAAAAAATGAATGATGAAGTGAATACATTTGAACAATGGAGCTTTGCACGAATTATGGAAATAGAGTTTTGGTCATTGAATGAATGAATGACATATGATGAAAACAAAGCAAATGAGAGAATAAATGGTGTACTCACATAATTTTTCAACATTGATCTAAGAGCAAGATAAATAAGTATGATTTTTCTTTGCCTTTTACTGTTGATGGACAAATGTTTAAGATGCTTAAGATGTTGAAGACAAAACGTTTAATGTGTGTTGATTGGAAATATTAATGTGCAAGTGCTGTTGTATCAGAGCATGCCTTATTATATGCTAAGAACCCAAATGATTTGTAGCAAATATTAAACATATTATATAATGCAAAGAGGGTAAGTGAGGATCTGAAAATAGTTGTGCCTGATTAGGAAAATGGACTGAATATTAGCTAGTGATATGTTAATGGCAAAAACTTGAAATATTTTAAATAGACAACATTTTAGTAAAATTTTACTAAAGATAGCAAAATGCATGAAAATACTTTGATAGAAATATAGAGATAAGAATGCATCAGTTGGAAAGGATGAGTATTTGTCAAAGGAAATAAAAATGTTTTTTTTACAGTTTGTTTCTACTCACTTTATTATGTGGAAGTTCTTATTAGAATGGGTAGCCATATAAATTTATTTATGAGTAAATAAATAAGTTATAAGGAAGTGAGAATTAAGTGTTCCAGGAGAAAATGAACTGGGAATGGAATACTTAAAATATGTGGTTAAAACAAATTCAGATTAGGCATGATTAAGTGATGAATGGATATAAAAGTCAATTCACTACAAAACCAAGTTTGTTGGTCATTGAGAGAAAGGTATTATAAAAACTAGATTTAGTTATATTTCTTTTTCTCTTGTAGTTTTAATGTATTTTATGTACCTGTTTTTATTATTTATATTACTTCAAACTCCTTTCCAAGGTCTGCATAATGTTGCTTGCTTTGAAATGGAGGAGCATGTATATTAGAATTTTGCTAGTGAAAATCCATAATAAATACTTAGACCTCTTACCGTGCCACTTAAGGTTTCCTCTAGATGTCAGTATTGTATCATACTTCAGGAATAATCTCCTAATAACCTTCATGATAACAACAAAGGCTTACTTAAAATCCTGCAGAAGATACTTTGGTGATTGTGATGCTGACTTCTGAATTAGGCCTGCATTGATCCCCTTTTATACTGCAAAGTTGATTTTATTAGATGAAGAATTTGAGCACCTGCCTTTTAATGGGGCTTCTTGGGACCGGAAGAAGGGTGTTATGTATGTGTTGTGTGTTCGGGTCCCTGAGAAATTATGTGACATGAATTGAAAACATGTTGAATAGAAGATATGCAAGAACAGTATAACTTTT
Source organism: Laticauda laticaudata (assembly GCA_004320025.1). Lineage (NCBI taxonomy): Eukaryota > Metazoa > Chordata > Lepidosauria > Squamata > Elapidae > Laticauda > Laticauda laticaudata. Next base: position 10,130 of record BHFT01054362.1, read on the forward strand.
TAAATAAGCCCTCACACCAACATCTGTAAGACCAACCTTCCTGCCAACTACTGACAGCCAGAGCAAGATGTGTTAAATGAACTGTCGAGTCAACAAGTGCAAGGCCTATGGATTCAAATCCTGTTGAAGGGTTGAACATGGATCAACTAGCATGGAGAGTACACTTGAAGAGTCCTCAGTAAGGATGAAATTGGTCATGTAGTGCATTTTACTGGTCAGTAACTAGAATTTCAGACTATTACAGTTTTATAACAGTAGACTAAATGTTTGAGACTGAAAAAAGCATATTTACAGTTTATGTAAATTGCCACATTGTGCCATATTTTGATTTTATTTATTTAGTGTATGGCAAATAGATGGACTTATAGTAGTTCAAATGTTTACGTCCAGCCATTCAAGGACAGGGTGGTCTGTGTTGAAAAAGTCAGACATTGGGCCGGTGTAAGTTTTTGATGGAATTCGGACACAATGTGATGGATATTTTGTCAAGGAGCACCACAGTCACAATGAGGGGTCGAGATAAGACCCCAGTTAAACAAGGAGTCCTGGAAGTCACCATGGTACAGATCCTGTTCAGAGTTGACCAATGCTGGAGAGGAAGGTCAAAACCTGGCACCTTTTGTATAGGGTCATCTATGTAACTTCCTGTATCTAGGCATTCAGCAGCCAATTTGGCTTTCCACTATGAGTTGATGTCAAAATTTTGTTAGACAGCTGTTGAATTAGTGCCAGAGAGTTTCCTGGATTTAAGCCTGCCAATTGATAAGGAAGATCACTGTACTTTTGATTTTTCATTGCTTCCCAGTCTAGCTACTGAAATCTATGATTATTTTACAGTTGGTTAAATGTGCATTCTGATAGTCATATGAACTAAAGACTATTTTATTTTGTAAACAATGAATGTATTAATCTTTATAGTGTCGGAAAAGTGTTGCTTTTGTTGCACTAATGCTATTTCTCTGCAATCTTAGCAGGCTATATTAAGAATATGAAAAACATGATATATTGTAGTGGTTTATATAGTGATAGACCTATGTATTGTCTTGCTTTTTTCCCTTTAAATGTTTACCATAGTTACTTTGACATATTCATTTTCCTCTCAAAAAGGAAATTTATTTGATTGTAAAATGACAGAAATTTCTATTGCTGTCAGTGTTCATTCAGTGTGATAAACAAAAATAAATGGACTAGACAAAAACCATAATGAAACAAATCAAATGAAAGTCTTATTAATATTATCATAAAACAAAATGTTGCTTAGCATTGGAGTTTGTTCAGATGATTGACCAAAAATGAATAAACTTATCTTTGGTGATTAAAAACAGTCAAAAACAGAACAATTTCAGTCTATTGAATGTTATAGATTTGATTAGAGCCCCAATGTGCTGGATGTCAGCTAGGTCAGATGTTCATAGCAGTGGAACACATTTTATCTTTTCAATGGGCAACTGATAAAAGAAATAAGATGTATAACTCTTCTACTTTGCATTAGCACAGTGTTCTTCTTTCCTGACAACTTTAAGATATGTGAATTTCAACTCCCAGAATTCCTGGACAACATTGAAAAGTCCACATATCTTAAAGTTGCCAAGGTTGAAAAATACTGCTTTAGAAGACGAAAGAGAAACTTGCAGTATTATAAAATGAAAACTCCCTTCTGAATTGCTTGAGAGTTTCAGGAGGTTTGTTTTCTGTGCTGATGAAAGCCTGGATTGACAGCTTGCATGAGTAATTGCAAATCGCCTAGAAATTAGTAAAATATATTTACATATTCACATACATATAGATGACTTGCAATAACCCTTCAAAGCAACCACACTAGCATTGAAAGAATGTGGCTGCTTTAATACTTCAAGAAGGGGTACTTTGCTTCCTCTAATGTGCTTTGCAAAATACCTTTTTTAATCCTGTGCATACTCTTATAGGTTTTATAGAAGATTATAAAATTCTTTGGAATAACAGTCAGGGAAATAACCCATCCTGACCGGGGTGGTATTCAGCAGGTTCTGACCAGTTCTGGAGAACCAATAGCAGAAATTTTGAGTAGTTAAGAGAACTGGCAAATACCACCTCTGACTGGCCCTGCCCCCATCTATTCTCTGCCTCCCGAGTCCCAGCTAATCAGCTGGGACTCCTTTTGTTGCCCTGCACAGAAGAATGGAGCTGGAAAGCAGGTTAGTGGGGTGGGGAGGGAATGGGATTTTGCAGTATCCTTCCTCTGCCATGCTCACCAAGCCACACCATGCACACCAAGCCATGCCCACAGAACCTAATTTTTTTTTAATCCCACCACTGATCCTGACATATTTTTACCAAAAGCATACATAAAGAAATAATTTATTCATCAGGGACATTTATTTATCTATGAACATTTATTTATCTATGAATATATGTGCTTGAGAGTGTCAACCTGTTAAATGCAGTATTGTAGTTTTTGGACCCAGTTTTTCATAGAAGAAAATTGGTTACCCACTATTTGGTTATTTTCTTATTTCTGTCATAATCACTCCTCCAGTAACAGTGCTGGTTTCCTAATGGTATCATACCAACAAGATGGTTGTGTCATATAAACTGCCCTGCCTTTTTCTCTCATCAAGTATGTAGCTCATTCATGCATTTAGTATTTACTAATGTTTAGTATTTATGAATAAATGTAATATCCAAACACTATAAAGTACTTCACATTACCTCTGATTCTTAAAATAAGATACACAGTAGTGTAGTTATTATAAATTCACCTTGGATGGGAGGACTTATATTCTTACCTAGATTTGTCAACAAATTAACATGACTTAATTATTTCAGCTCAAGAGAACGCTTTTGATGTGATCACAGAAGTAACAAATCTTTAAAGCAAACCCCTGCAAGAACTATTCCCTTCGTTGTTACTGATAGAGGAAAAGACTGTCAGCTAGGATTGCTCATGATTATTATCCAAAAAGAGTTCATGCTTTTCATGATGGTGAAAATAAGAGAATGACATTAGTTTAAGATTAGAAAAGGATGTATTAATGGCCAAACAACATTGTAGACCATTTGCATTGCATTGGTAATGTACGATCATTAGCTTCAAAGAGTTTTTTTAGACATATTCCATGACATCTAAAATCAGAGGATAAGCCCACCAGTGTCTCTTATGTTGGAACCTTCCATGCTTGAGAGGTAGTACACTACTGATGCCAGTTGTTGAGAAGTATCTATAGATTTCATATACTACTAACTGGATTTCCAGAGATACCTGATTGGTCAGCGCAAGAAATAGAAATGCTGGACTTGATAAATCTGATCTGATTAGGATTGATAAAAGCTAAAATCAGAATTGGTAGAGATGAGGTATTGGGAGAAGAGAAAGATTAAGGTAAAGTACAGAACAGGGATGGTTACATTTTGGAAGGGTGTTAGAGCCTTAAACATTATAGTAATTAGTGCGTAGTATGACTCTGAGAACTCTTAATATAATATGAATCTTTGAAATCATTTTTGAACAGCCTATGTACATGTTATATATGAATAATATATGCAGCTTATTTACAAAAAATACATTGAAAACTTGAACTTCAGAGGCTGAGAAAGATACCAAAAGAAAGAAAGCAGGAGCAGCAGCAACTTGAGGTTCATAATCACATAAGAGGAGCCTCAGAGTCTAGGGCTATTGATGCTAGGTTGAAATATTTAGCAAAAGAGAGTCTGGGCAAGATGTATTGAAATGTTGCCATTAATATGTTATATTTGACAGCTTTTTCTTTTCTTTTTCTTGTAGCAGCAGGAAAAACTCAAACTGTTGGAGGATTTCATGTCAACTTGGGAAAGGAGTCACGGGCCCAGACTTTGCAAAATGGTAACTTGTAATTCTTATTTTTATTTAGAAATTTGTACTGAAAAGCATAGTTGGTGGCAGCAAATAGTAATTAATGCAAGGAGAAAAGCAAGGCATGTTTGACATCTCTGTCCCCATAGCTTGCAAATAAATTGCTTTAAATGTCAAATGTACTTTAATTCTAGGATTAAAGCATTTCCCCCCCAGTTCAGTATAGACCTAGTTTAGCTGAGTCATAAATCTCGATCTCTTGAATTCAAGTAGAATAATAACCCTTCAAGAGCAGATTGACGGAGGGCAGCTGCACTCAGTAGCTTCACAATAAGAGTGTCTTTCCCAGGTGGTGGAGTGGGCAGTCTGAAACCTTCCCAGATATTTTAGACTAATTCTTCATTCAATGTGGCAAAGAACAGGAAAAATACAAAATGAAACAAAAAAGAAATAGAGGGCATCAGCTTGTCTGTCCCATTAGAAATGCAGTGTTGAAGCTAAATAAGTGTGAATCTGTTAAAGCTTGAAAGAAAGACCATTTTTCCACTATAAACTATATATAGTATGTGTGCTTCTAAATATAGTATGTGTGCTTCTATTCTTAAACTCAGAAGAACCTATGTGCTTGGTATTTATAGTAGAATTTGTGAAGTTTTCAAATCAAAATTATAATTTTCATTGTCTAATCAAGTTTTCTGCAATCACAAGCAATGTACTGTAGAAAAGTACAAAAGCAATCCATTGCATTAGATTGGAGGTAAAAACACCTGTTCTTGAATTTAGGCTAGAGAGCAATTTTCTTCAGTTCTTTTCTTAATTTGAGAAGTTGGAGCTGGAAGCAGATGGTTTTTGAGTAGGCCATGGGTGTCAAACTGGTTACCCCCAGGCCAGATGCATCATTTACAAGCCACGCCCATCCCAGCTCCGTGAAGGGGAAAGTTACAAAATGTCATGTGAAGGCAATGTGACATCGCAAGTTTGACACCCATGGACTAGACAGTCAGAAAGTCAGGCTTTTGTATGGTATTTAAATCAAATGTGGCTGATTCAGAGCCATTCTATTCCAATTCCATTCCAATTCCCATTCCATTCTATTCCATTCCATGGCTTATATTATATTACATTCCAGTCATTGTTCATATTCAATTACTAAATGGATTCTCCTACTTTTTATTTTGAATATGCCGTATATTATATTTAAAAGAAAATATCATAACAGAAAATGAATGCTAGCTTTAAAATTCATAATTTTGTTTCAAATGTTTTATTTTACTGTGCATTTAATTTCAATAAATAGCTTTTGCTGTCACACTGTTCAGATTATTGCCTCTTACTTTTCTAATGTAACATTGATGTTCTCATTAATTATTTCTAATAAGATTTATTCAGTAATTTGCTTGAATTTTCTCTCATAAAACTAGATTTTTTCATTCATTACTTTCATAAGTGAGAGGAATTTTGGAGTGATAATTCAGCAAAACCCATGTTTATTAAGTACCTTTTTTATGCCATCTCTGTGGATTTTTCAAAAAACAACAGATTTCAATTTGTACCGCTGAATCTGTATTAAAATCAAAACAAGGACCTAGAAACAATAACTCATCACTGCCTGGTGGGACTACTACAGCATGTTCTATGTGGCTTTGCTTTTAAATAACATTTGGAAACCTCTGTTGACCGAAAATTCAAAAACCCACTTGCTGATGGGTGTTAGACACCCAGAACATATTTAATCTGTGCTGTGAGTCCTGCATTAGCTGCCCGTTATTTTAAGAGGAATTTAAATTGTTGATTTTATGACTTGGTACTATGATACCTGCAGGACTGCCTCCTTCAACTAGAATTAATACGTCTGGTAGAATCCATACATTAAAAAAACTGTTGGGAGTTCCCACTATTAAATGATCAGAGTAGCCAAGCTGGGAGAAGATGCTTCTCCATTAAGGCCCCATTTTATCACCAGAAGTGAGGCTGTTTGCCTTCTGGAAGCAGGTTAAAATAGAGTTCTTGCAGAGAGCCTTTTTAATGAGTGAAGATAGTACTTTAGAAGTTATTTATGTGCTTCAGTTTTCAAGTAATTTTAAATATTTGTTATGATTGCATAATTGCATTTCTGTGCTATGGATGTTTTCCATTGTAAATTGCTGAAAGTTACATGATTGCAGTGGTTTTAAAAATAAATCATATGAAATATAGAAAATATATTAAAGCATGTTAACCATTGACAGAAGCAAAATGTTAGTTCTAATTTTATGTCTGTTGTCTTCCTATGATTTCTATAGTTTGTGAAAATAAAGTAGATTTTTAGACACACTGGAATATTATTTGGGAGTTTTAAGGACTAACATAAGTCTAGTGTCAGGGCTGGAGTTGACATCTAGTTGAATTGTACTTTTTTGTGGAATTCTTTGGGTAATGTTTATGAAGAATATAAACTTTGATTTTGAGTCTTTGAATCTTTCCCCAGTGGTGTGAAAATCCTGTCTTTCAGTTCTGTACTCAGACTGAAATATTACTTTTGCTATTTAGGGCATGCTCATGAAAAGGCAACCTCACAGAAGATCCTTTGTTTCAGAAATATATTTCTCAGGACTCCTATCAAAGGCTTCTAACCTACCGGAATGAATCCTGGAGCCTTGTTGTTTGGCTCTCTCAGGTCCATCAACTTTTGCCTGACTAATCCGTGGCAATGGGGTGTTTAGATTTAAATCAGATTTTGATTCCCTAAAACCTCGCACTACAAAGCAACAACAAGAAGAGCAACAACACTTTCTTCATAAAGCATTTGAAAATGTTGAGCTGACTGCTCTGAGAATTGGGCTTCTCTTTTGGGTAAATCTGCAGCTGCCTTACTGTCAGTGCATGATTGGTAAATCTCTTTCACTTGATGGAAAGGAATGCATCCTTTTAATATGCAACAAATTCACTTCGGGCTCACTGCCACACAGTTTCTGAGAATTTTTTTCCAGCAATAAAAGCTGTGTGCTAGTAGATTGTGCAGGTGCTGAAAATGTTTTCTATTACCATATACAATATTGGGGCATGTAAGGACATCCTTTTGGTTTCTGTGCACAGTGTACTTGGCAGCCACATTTTTTTCCCACGTTTTGGCTAAGTCAACAATGGTTGGAACTCTGAAAACACTTTTGTAATTTTCCTCCTTATTAGCATTTGGTTTTTGTTTTTTTTAAAGGGTTGTAATATGAGAATTTTGCATTCCACTCCTAGTGATATAGGTCCTGTATTGTCATGGGGAATTAGGGCCTTAAAGAAAAGAAAGGTAGGTATAATTCACACAAAAATTATAGTTTAGAAACAATTAATTTTTGAAGGATGAAGGCGTAAATCCTCTAGTGCAGGGGTCCCCAATCACCAGTCCCCGGACCGGTACCAGTCTGTGGATCATTTTTTACCGGTCCGCAAAGCTTGGGTGCTGCCCTCTTGTTTCGATGGCGCTTCCGGGTTTTTGGTTGCTTCCGGGTTTTCTGTTGGAAAGTGCTTCCGGGATTTTGGCTGGAAAGCGGCGTTTGGGTGCTGAAGGAATCCTTGCGCCTTAGTTTCATCAAAGGGGGATGGCGGCTTCGAACGAAGAGCCGTCCCGATGGCCGTGGAGTCTCGCGTTACAAAGGTACCGGTCTGTGGAAGAATGAATAATCGTGAAACTGGTCCCTGGTACAAAAAAGGCTGGGGATCACTGCTCTAGTGCATGTTGTGGATGGGAACGATACACTATTATTAGATACATAGATAGTTGAGGATATGATATGCATGTAGCTGGCATGACAGTTTGCTATACCTAGTATGAAAATGGTAGCTCTCTTATTTGTCAGTAAATTATTCTGTTAGTCTGTTAGCTAGTCCTGGTGGGTTTTTTAAAAAAGATAATACTTTTTATCAAAGCTTTTACAGCTCTAAAAGATAATGCAAACTGAAGTTACAAGGAGGTCCTTGCTTAACAATCTGCGATTCCCTTTTAAAATGGCAAACAGGACTGCCTTGGTGGCATAGTGGTTAGAGTGCAGTACCGTAGACTATTTCTGCTAACTGCTGGATGCCTGCAATTTGGCAGATTGAATCTCACCAGGCTCAAGGTTGATTCAGCCTTCCATCTTTCTGAGGTGGGTAAAATGAGAACCCAAATTGTTGGGGGCAGTATGCTGACTCTGTAAACCATTTAGAGCACTGGTCACCAACCGGTGGGCGGCGGCCCACTGGTGGTCTGTGAGAAAATTTTGGTGGGCCACAGTGTGCTGAAGACCAGATGGCTGGAGGGGAGGTAGGGCAATCCTGCAGTCTCCCTAGCAACCCTATGTTGTGGCTGCTGCCTCCTGCCATTGAGGAGGCCCAGCAGCAGCAGGAAGAGCATGGACCTCCTGAGCTGCAGGAAGCGGCTGCCAGTGATGCCCTCAGGTGAAGATGTTGCAAGGGGGAGGTTTGATTCCCCTCTTCCTCTTTGACAGAATTGCTCACATGCCCAGTAGGAAGGAGGAGACTTGTTGGGTGCCAGAGGGGCAGTGAGCGCTTTGCATGTGAGCGCTTCTGGCGAGGAGGAAGAGAAGCTCCCGAGGGGAGGAGGTTGACCCTCTCCCATGTGAGGAAGAAGAGAAGCTCCCGAGGAGAGGAGGTTGAGCCTCCCCCTCACAACATCTTCACCTGAGGGCATCGCTGACAGCCGCTCGACTTTCTCGATATGTGGAGGCAGGAGGAAGCACCAGTTCCAAGGTTCCTTCCCCCTCCCCCCTTTTAGACCAGTGTACACCTGGGAAGGGCTCTGATGCCACGATCTCCCGTGTGTATGAGTCCATCTGTTGCCCGTATCATCCCTGTTGCCCCAGCTCCCCACCAGCCATCTGGTCTTCAGCATGTGGCTCATTGGCCTCCAGACATCAGAAAGAGGGAGAAGGGTAGAAAGGGAGGGAGAAAGAGGGAGAAAGAGAGAGGGAGGGAGGGAAAGAGAGAGAGAGAAAGGGAAAAAGAGAGAGAGAGAGGGAGAAAGGGGGGAAAGAGAGAGAAAGAGAAAGAGGGAGAAAGAGGGGGGGAGGGAAAGAAAGGGAGAAAGAGAGGGGGAGGGACAGAGAGATGAGAAAGGGGGAAAGGGGGGAGAGAGGGAAAGAAAGAAAGAAAGAGAAAGGNGAAAGAAAGGGAGAAAGAGAGGGGGAGGGACAGAGAGATGAGAAAGGGGGAAAGGGGGGAGAGAGGGAAAGAAAGAAAGAAAGAGAAAGGGAGAAAGAGAAAGAGGGGTGAAAGAGAGAGGGAAAGAGAAAGGGAGAAAGGGAGAGAGGGAGAGAGACAAGGAAAAAGGGAGGAGGGGGGAGTGAGAGAGAGAGCGAGAGCGATGAGTATCCTTTTATAGGAAGGAACGTATCCTTCCTATCAGTAGGAAAGGCGATTTTACAGTATCCTTCCCCTGGGACAGACTCTCTCCAGTAGGAGGGGAACTTCACTGCTGGGCTGAGAGCTTACATTACAAAGATCTGAGCATCTCTTCAGCAGGCAGTTCTTTCCCTTCATCCACTTAATGACCCATGTGGTTGCTTAAAATGATTGCATCTATGAGAGCCAGGATGTGTCAGAAATTTGAGTTCAGCAATGTATGAACAGAATTCCAGGTTTGGCTACAGTCATAAGTCGGGAATTACCTATATCATCATAGAAATCCTAATTTTACTGTTTATTTCTTACATGTGAACTGATCATGATTGATGCTCGTTTCTTGTATTATGCATGAAATCAGTGCTAGAAATCATAAAGCAGTTTTTAAAAGCCCATTAACATAAGAGCTTTTTTCCCTGTGGAGAATTAGATGTATAGCCTCCGTATTGTCAAATTTAGAAGTAAATGAGGTTTGGTTGAAACTGTATTTAAAATCAGTTAACAGCAGTATAAAATACCCTTGAGGAAACTGTGTTTTATGTGATCTTAAATTCCATGTATACAATTTTAACTCTACACGTGCCTGTTGCTGAGCTATAGTTCCTGAATAAATCTAAATTATAGGATAAACCACCTAGTGGCCTCGATATATTGTGATCTACAATTATCATTCCTGACCACTAGCCATGCAAATTATGACAGAGCAGAATCCTGGTTACATAAATGCTAATTCTACAAGAGCAAATTGAGCAATTTAAATATTTGTCCAAGAATAAAAATTAGCTGTTACAGGTGATACCAACAGTGGAATTCGCCAGGTGATCCCATTGTTTGGATCACTAACCTGATGCGTCTAGCAAAAAAGCAACGTAGGCATTCCTACTCAGATACATTGTTTTGTTGATCATTATACAACCCATGCTATTGAAATATGGTGCAAAATTTTGGATTTTGCTTCAGGATGATAGAAAAATTCAGTGTTTTTCAAATGTAGTGCTTATGCTGAATATGTGCCAGTCATCTAATGAGACTAGGAAACCAAAGTCAAGCATGCTAATACTAGTTTTATTATAAAATTACAATAACAGAATACAAAATTACAATAGCAAGTCTGAATGTGCTTTCTCCTCCCTTCCTTTATTTTTGTGATAGCTAAGTCTTGCTTGAGATGCTTATTCAATTTATAACTCCGTTTCAGACTCTGATTTCTTTTATCTGATTGTTGTCTTCGTTGCAGCTCCTTCTGCCCATTGCAATATTACAGGATTTTTACTATAGCAAAATAAAAATGAAACAGTTAAAAGAATGGTGCTGCAACCAGTGTATGATAGCTAATTGAACACCAAATATGGTGGTTTGGATACACATGTTGCTTGGCCTCATACCAACTTTCATATTGCTGGCCCAGTCATGCCCCATTTGAAAAGTGATCAGCTTAAAAAAAAAGATCTTGGATGAAATTTGTGGAAAAAGATCTAGTAAAATTTAATCTCAATCTGATAGAGTGAAACAAGAGGGCTACAAAAAAAAACAAAATGGAAGAATATGCACATGAATCCATAGCATTTATGGCCATGTACTGATTTCACTGTGAGTTGTTACTAGATGGGAACGAAGGAGTTCAAGATTAAATGTCATGGCATGTTTAAACATTTATTTTGAAATAATGAATTATATAGTGACAGATCTTTATAAATCAGACTGTACTTAAGGACTTTTTTTTTCTTTTGCTCTATTGTGTTTGATTCTCAGAAACTGCCTGGACAAGTCCCTGCAGTTTTCTTGACAAAGTTTTTCAGAAATGATTTGCCATTGCCTGCTTCCGAGGGCTGTGAGAAAGTAACTGGTTTTCTGTCTAAAGCGAGACTTAGAACTCTTGATCTCCTGGTTTCTAGCCTTCACCACTACACCAAATTGGCTTTCTGTCTAAGCCTGATAGGACTTAATTGCAGATTCAGCGTAGGTGAGTGAAAATATTGATACTTTCTTCTTTATATTGAGACTTCTCCATCCAGCCCTTGTCTGCCTGAAACACTTTAGTAAGGTTATACAGTAATACCTTTCATAAGCATATTTACAAAGCTAAATAGTTGAGTATCTGGTGTATTCCTAAAAATGTGCATGTAATTCTTCAGGGTAATGGTATGAAAACAAAGATACTAAATTTATAATATAACTGGAATTTGCTTCATTATGTAAGTATTCATTGCTTTGATTACCTAACATTCAAGTGCTGGAAATCAATTACATTTTAGAAGCTTGCATATGACTAAAATGTTACAGAGTGGATCTACTTTCTGTAATATTTGCATAATGTTATTACTACCGTGTTGCAAGAGCAGCATCTTTGAATGGGTTGTGGAATGGCATACGTTTGCTATCTACAGTTTTATGATCTCTCATAGAAATCTTATGCAGTATCTTACTGATTTTTCAAAAAGAGGGTACACCAACATGTTCTTAATGACATTAGTTACAATACCCCCTTCTAAAAAAGAGCCATGGATTATTTAACAAGCCTATTTTTTTCATATGTCCCCAGGCCATCAAAAGAACCACGATGGATCTAGATCTTCCTAACCATTTCATCAGAGTCTATAAACTGAAAATAATCCCAGATGAGAGTATAAGGCTTTATCTTGGGCAGGTTTATCAGGAAAGGGTTGTGCAAAAGCATCATGGTGGCTAGATGATAGCTGCTTCTGTTAACATGTCAGGAAAGTTTTGCACAGTTTTAAATAAAGATGTTTTTGGACAATACTCTGTTGTAGTAAGGGTGGAGAATTGCAAGTGTTTCACTGTTTTTAACTGCATGGTATAGCCTCAGGCATGAGCTCTTACGTTCACATTCTGTTTTCAGGCATTGTTTTTCTCTATTTCCTGAAGTTCTTCAGGAAGCCAAAGTGCCTTTGAATCCACAAAAAGGCTATTGAGGGCAATCTTATTAAATGCTTGACCGACCTTAACACTTGATAGAATTATCTGCCAGATTGCTGGGAAAATCTCTAAGCATCCTCTGGAACCTTTCTGGATTTTTCAGGTGCCCGTGAGAAAATAGCTTTTGCTATCCTGGAGAAGTTTTGGGTGGTAACCAGGGTCACTTGAACTAGGAAATGTTCTGACCATAGAAAATAACTCATTAATGTCCACCATATTCATATTACATAGCAACTGCTCCAAAGAAAAACTAGGTCAATGATTGGCTTCCAGCTGGGCGCTGCATTGATGCGGAGCTGAGGAGCGGATCGCTGCTCTGAAAGGCTCCAATTTTCGCTGTTTGGTGGCTTCCAGGAGCGTGTCGGACCTCGGAGGGGTAGACAGATGAAAGGGGAAAACCTGGAGATCTCGGGGAGGTGCCGTGATCCCGGAGATTGCAAGAGAATCCCCCGAAAACCAGCAACAGAAAAGGGAGATCGTACAGATTGAAACCATAGACGTGGCAACTCAGCAGCTTCAAGAAGAAGGAAGGAAGCAAAAAGTGGAGAACAGCAAATTGAGTAGTGGAAAGGTGAACTTAAAGAAGATTTCCAGACAGAGAGGATGTGGCATAACGGTATTCTGCAAACGAGTAGAGGATAAATATTAGTTGACTTGTTTATAAGGAGAAAATATTAAGTTTCAAATTACTTTCCCACAGGATTACCTAGTTGTTGCTGGCTAAGTAATGTGAGCCTGCCTGTCAATAAGAACATGTTCATTCTATGATACTTTGGGGACGAGATAAGAAGAGGATCCTGCTACAGATATATGGTTTCCAAGATTCTGGCTTAGCAGTGTTGGTATGATATTAAAACACTTGTGTCTTCCTAGGTTTCATCAAGAAGGAAAAAGGGTCGCTGGCAGATTATTTTAGCAACAGTTTAGCTTCTGACCAAGGTCCTTATTGCCGGACGGGTTGCAGTATGCACCATACTAGAATTCAAGTTCCCTCCATTTATTCCTGGCTGGCAGAATTTCAATTTCACCTGCATTGTCAGTCTGGGTTAAGGATTTCATAGTCCCCCTTCGTCAACTATAGACTCATCCAGGCCAGTTTCAGGACTGATTTTTCATAAAGCTGAGGCCTATTTTGACTTGTTTTTCTTTGGTTTATTTTTATACAATTTTGGTTAGTGGCTAATCAACTCAGCGACATCATATATTTTATTTTTATTACCATATTCTCTGAAGGAATGAAAGACAGTTTCCAGTTTTGTGCATAGGTTATTCTGGGCCGCAGTTAATGTGTGCAAAATTAATATTGATTTATTAATCTGGAATATACACTTCTTGGATACAAGTTAAATTTCAGGTTTTGTTTTTTAAGTTTCTCATGGAAATATCTGTTTTCTTTGGATGATAGATTTAAATCATTGATGTTGACTGAAAACAAAGTGATTCTCTTATAGTTGTCACTGGACTGTGTGAGGCAATTCTCGTTTCATTTCTGTTCTAGCCTCTTTTCTTCGTCTGTTGCCTTCCCTTCTTCTCTAAGATTTGGGGTTCAGAGTATGGGAATCAGATTTTTTTTTCTCAGAGAGGTTGTTCCTCTTGGCTTTCTTGTATTTAGGTATCTCTACATTTCTTGTTCTTTCTTCGTGTTCTAGGTGTTGTTCAGAAATTCCACGTGCTTTTCTTCAATTGTATCAATTTTTATATTTTTTGTCTGCCACGAACTAAAAGCCCTCGGGGTGCCGCCACCTACTAATGAATACCATTTCTAATAAGCTGCGTTGAATACAAATTGGAGCCCTTCTCTCTCTCTGACTCTTCCTAGTATGTGTGTTTCAGTGTAACCACTTCATGATCTTTTGCTACTAGGGTTTCATCTCTGCTTTCACTAGTAGAGCAGGTCTCGTGTTATTTTCCTCGCAAATCGAATATGAACCTCTCGGGGAGTCCTGTGTCTCTTGCCATTGTGTGTATATACTCTGTGATCTTCGTCTACATCATTTTTCAATTTCTAGTTTGCGCGTTTCTGCTCAGCCGCCACTGTCCAGTTTGTCATTAATTGCACATAAATCTTCCTTTCTCTTCCCCACATTTGAACCTAAGAATGAATGATGCTTCTCTAATTCCATGTGTGTACATCGAATCCCGGAGTTCGCAGTTACGAGCACTTTCCAATATTGTTCTGAAATCCTTAATTTTCTTCTCTACCAATCTCCAATTCTTGCCTTACCAACATTTATTTCTCTTCATTTTAGTCACTTTTCCTGCATCTTTCCAATCTTACTATTTCAAATTTTTTGTATTTCATTTTCATTGTCCTATTTCAGTTCTATCTCTGTTTTCGATATCTCATGGGTCTCTCGCTATCAATTCGTGAGTTTTTTGCCATATAGATTCCTGTATCACATAGTGAGCCGTTGCCTTACTGCTGGCAGGCCTTTTGAGCTGAACTAGTTTTTCTTGCAGTCAGCATTGCATCTATAGATCTCTGCCCGCATGGTGAAGACATTGTTGTTTGTCTTTTCTTTTCCTGATCTTACATTTGTAGTTGATGTTGTCGCCCATTTAACTATTTGGTAGCAGACTCTTTCCAATCTACCATTAACTATCCCTAGAAGAGCACCATTTTTTCCTCTCCTTTTCAGTTCAATAGTAATATTAAATACAATATATTATTATATTAATGTCTACCAAAATTCTATTATGGAAAATCACAATCAGCTCTTATTTCTATTTTTTTCTTATTGAACTTATTCAACCTCTTAAATTACTTAAGAGAATTCCTATATTAATTCCAATTAAAGATATATTTTACTCACAAATCAACAGTTTCTTATATGCTTGAATTAATTTAAAAAGAAGCCCAATTCATTTAAAGTAATTAAGTTTTGATCTATATAAATGTCAATTAATCTATTCTTTAGAGTTCTTAGTTATAGACTTATCTCAGGATAAAATACCTTCATTTCTTAATATATGATTATTAATTTGAAGGTTCTGAGTTCTATATATATACAACACACTTTCAACTGTTGTTATTCAAAAATTATTAACCAGTATTCTTAATTCAATATTCTAACACATATATATCTATTAAGATTATGTTTTAACAATATTATTTAGTCAATCTATGATTGACCGAGTTGATATTTATGTCTTCTCTTTTTCTTTCTTCTTTTTTTTTAGATAAATGTCCTCTTTAAATTTGCACAGTTCACTTCCACCATTTCGTTTCTCCTTTCGTATTTTGGCTTAAATTTTGCACAGTCACTTCCACATTTCGTTCTCCTTTCCCTATTTTGGCTTCTTTTTCTTCTTGCTCCTTCATTCTTTTTGTCCACACATGTCCTAGTTCATTGAGTTATCTATTTCTTTTCTTCTTCTTAAATCTGAGTTATCTTATTTCTTCCTTTTTTCTTTATCACAGTGATCAGACAACATTACAATTATAAGGTTTCTTCCTCAATTCTTTCCTTAAATCTTTTAAAGTGTCAATTGTCCTCTTTCAAGTTTTCATTCTCAGCTGTTTCTTCTGATCTCTCTGTTCACTTGGACTGTCACTGTCACTTCTCTTTCTTCCCACAATTCGTCAAACACGTCAATCGCCAAAAGAAATATAGTTATAACATACCCCTTTTTCCAACTCCCAAAGTAAAAGTAAATGGTGTTGTCTCACCCTTCAGCTCTACGTTTTCAATGCTCTCATAACTCAGCATTAAATTACTGCTGTTTCTTTAGTTAGTACTCTTTCCGGTATTTCTGGCCACTTCGTTGCACTGTTCAGTTGGGAGTTTCAATTTTTCAATTTCCTGTGAGTTTAAATCAGTAT
>BHFT01054363.1:0-25627 GCA_004320025.1 Laticauda laticaudata
CAGTTGGGCAACAAATATCTGTCTGTCAACCTTAGAGAACACCACAGTCCTCCTCCCTGCAAACCCCACTCCCCCTTTTGCTCCTCTTTATTCCCTCTGGAAGGGGCCATTCACTGTCCACCTGTGATTTTACTCCCAAGTCAACCCTTGTTCCACAGCTGTTCCCTTTGTCTGGCAGCTCTGCACATGCGCACACTGGGAAAAGGCTCCAGCTGTTCTTCTTCCCCACTGATCTCCAACTCTGAAGGCAGCTGATAACTGTTGGACAGCCATGGCCCCATCTCTGCCTCCAATACAGAGCCCTCATCAGAGGCTCCCCCAGATTCCAGGGCTGGCCCATGTTCCTCCCCAACCTCCTCACTGTCTGAATGTGATATGGGCCATAACAGTTACCATGGCACCAAAAAACTGATTTAGGACCATTTTTCACACTTACGATCATTCCGGTGTCCCTGGGATCACACAATCAAAATTCTGACCTCAGCAACTTGTATTTATGATGGTCGCAGTGTCCCCGGGCCACATGATCCCCTTTTTACAACCGTCGGATAAGCAAACTCAACGTGGGAAGCCAGATTCGCTTAGCAACTGCGCTGAGAAAGAGGTAAAACGGGACCAAACTCCCTTAACCAATGTCTCGCTTAGCAACTGAAATTTTGGGCTCAGTTGTTGTGGTCGTATGTCGAGGACTGCCTGAAAGGTTTTGTTTTGTTTGGTTTTGGATAAATTAGGTGGGCAATTTTTCCAAGGGGCCTAAGAGACGCTGGGAAATAAGGGCCCGAAATAAGAGAGTTGCGAAGGTGTGAAGGCACACAAGCCCCGGTGTCAATTCTTAAAACATATAGTTGCTGTGATGACCCAAAGGGGCGTGGCACAAAAGCAACAAAGTCACAAAAGTAGGTAAAGTCCCTTTAATTCCTCCAACTTGGCCCCCAATGTCCAGTTATCATTGGCCGGCAAAAAGAAAACTCTCCCAAGAACAGTTTTCAAAAGGAAGAAATTCCATCCGAACTCAAAGTAGATATAAATTATAAATAAAAACCAACACAAGCCACACTGCAGCAATTAATGAGACAGGGCAGGATAAGGAGTTGCAGAATTCAACACACACGGTTGGGAGGATGCCAAAACCCAGATAAGACTTGACAAACAAAGATAATGCACACTTTGCTTCCAGCAAAGTTTGCTGTGTGCAAACACCCTCTTTATCCTGTTTTCCCAGCTGCAGCTAATGAAGGGAATCAGGGCCCTTTCCTCCCCCATAAGCCATGCAACTCACATTGCTCCCTTCTCCATTCCTCCCTGCGTGCCCTAGGATGGGGTGGGCCTGGTCTTCCTCTGAATGCCCATTCGGACTGTGCCCTTCCCCAGTTTCCTCCACAGCCACCAGAGCCACACTCCCACTCCCTTCAGCCGCTCGACCTCCCCCTCCGAATCAGATTCCAACAGGAGCATGACAGTTGCCTTCAAAATACAAAGCAATGGAGTTCTATTGCCTGCATGGTTGTATCCTTATTTATATTTGATTTCTAATTTTTGATTGATCTCACCCAGCTGGATAGGGACAGCCAAAGGGCCGGATGTAGCCCGGGAGCCATCAAATGCCCAAGGTTGCCCTTTATAGTTGTCAAGTTTGGAAGCCCTCTGCTCTAGAGATAAATTTTATCATCTGGCATATATTTACTGCAAAGGAAATGATCAATCAATCAATCAGAATAGAGCTGGAAGGGACTTTAGAGGTCTTCTAGTCCAATCCCCTGCTCAGGCAGGAAGCCATATCCCATGTCAGACAAGTGGTTGTCCAGTCTTTCCTTTAAAAGCTCCAGTGATGAAGCACCCACAACTTCTAGTGGCAAGCAGTTCCACTGGTTAATTGTCCTATTAGGAAGTTTCTCCTTAATTCCAGGTTGCTTCTCTCCTTGATTATTTAGAATAGAATAGAATAGAATAGAATAGAATAGAACAGAATAGAATAGAATAGAATAGAAAATATGGAATGAATGAAAGAATGGAATGGAATAGAATAGGAACAGAATAGAATAGAATCAGAATAGAATCAGAATAGAATCGAATAGAATCAGAATAGAATAGAATAGAATAGAATCGAATAGAATAGAATAGAATAGAAAATATGGAATGAATGAAAGAATGGAATGGAATAGAATAGGAACAGAATTGAACAGAATAGAATCAGAATAGAATAGAATCAGAACAGAATAGAATTAGAATAGAATAAAGTAGAATAAAATAGAGACTAGAATAAAACAACAGGACAGAATACAATGGAATGGAATGGAATGGAATGGAACAGAATTCAGAATAGAATAGAATAAAGTAGAATACAATGGAATGGAATGGAACAAAATTCAGAATAGAATAGAGTAGAATAGAATCAGAATCAGAATAGAATAAAGTAGAATAAAATAGAGACTAGAATAAAACAATAGGACATAATACAATGGAATGGAATAGAACAGAATTCAGAATAGAATAGAACAGAACAGAGTAGAATAGAATAGGTTGGAAGGAACCTTGGAGATCCTCTAGTCCAACCCACTTTACCAACCCTCTGTACCATTTTACACAAATAGTTTGTCCAATCTTTTCTTGCAAACCTCCAGTGATGGAGCACCCACAACTTCTGGTGGCAAGCAGTTCCTCCCTGTTAGGAAGTTTCTCCTGAATTCCAGGTTGCGTCTCTCCTTAGATTCATCTCCATCCGTTGCTTCTTCTCCTGCCTTCGGGTGCTTTGGAAAAATAATTTGACCCCCTCTTCTTTGGGGCAGCCCCTGAAATATTGGACTACTATCATCTCACCTCTAGTCCTTTCTTTTCTCTAGACTGGCCTAAACTGGCATCTTCTTCTTTCTATTTCTTTTAATTCTTTCTTGGAATTTGCAGCCGAATTCTCAAGGAGAATTTTCTGCTTCTTTGGGCTGCATTTTCCTGCAAGATAATCTCACTTTTTTGCACTTGGGGAATCCAGTGGTCATCTTTTCATCTGGAAAAGGCTGTGGCACATGGTGCCTCTTGCACCGCCCAGGGGTGGGGTGGGTATGGGATGCCAGGGCTTTGCTATGCCTGCGTTTTCCCTATGTTTGTGCTGCTCTTCCTTACTCAGCAACTGAAGGAGCTGCCGCTGCAGACCACACCTGAGCAGGACAGCATCCTGAGCCTCTCGGCCCGCTGCCTCCTGCTCACCTGGAGGGACAATGAGGAGCTCATCCTCCGGATCCCCACCCACGAAATTGCCGCTGCTTCCTACCTGAGGGATGATGCGCTGCACCTGCTGGTGCTGAAGACAGGTGTGCCCAGGAGGAGGAGGAGGAGGAGGGAGGAGCATTGCGGGGAAAGTGGGCAGGAAGGAGGGACCCACTGCCACCTTTCCTCATTCAGGTTGGCCAGTGGGAGGGAGAGGCTCCTTTTGATTGGCTGTGGCAGGATCTGGGTCAGGGTCAGGATCAGGTCTTGCTCAGGTCTGAAATCAGGACAAGGTCCAGATCCATGTCTGGATTCAGGCCCAGGTCCTGATCTAGATCCTGGACCAAATCTGGACCTGGACCCAAACTTTAATCTGGACCTGGACCCAAACTTTAATCTGGACCTGGACCTGGATCTAGATCTAGATGCTGAACCAGATCTGGGTCCAGATCAAGATAGAGATCCAAATCAAGGTTTAGGTCCAGGTCTAGATCCAGGCAAAGATCTAGATCCCAGTCCAGGTCTGGTCTAGAATGAGGACTAGGTTCAGATCCAGGGCCAGATCCAGGTTCAGATCTGACTCTAGGTCCTGATCCATTCTCTTGATCCAAGTCCAGGTCCAGATCGAAATCCACATAAAGATCTAGATCCCAGTCCAGGCCCAGTTCCAGTTCTACAATGAGGACCAGGTCCAAATCCTAGTCCAGATTCGGATCGGGATCCAGATGCTCATCCAGATCTAAATCCAACTCTGGATCCAGCTCCAGGTCCCAGTCCAAAATCAGCAACAAGAAGAAGAAGGAGAGGGACTATGGTGTCATTGATACTCTCTGACCTTGGTTGTTTTCTTGCGGTCATTTCATGACCAAACTGGGGAACATCATCAGTGCTAAAAGGGAGTGGAGAAGATGGAAGTAGAGGAGGAGGACTGTGGGGTCCTTGATGCTCTCTGAGCTTGGTTGTTTCCTTGCAGACGTTTCATGACCCAATTAAGTAACATTATCAGGGCTAGAAGAGAGAGTTTGTACAAAGGAGGAGGAGGAGGAGAAGGAAAAGAGGAAGAGGAAGAGCAGGAGGAGGGGAGGAGGAGCAGGAGCAGGAGGTGAAGAGGAGCAGGAGTAAGAGTAAGAGCAGGAGGAGGGGGAGGAACAGGAGGAGGAGGAAGAGAAGCAGGAGGAAGAAGAAGAGCAGGACGAAGGGAGGAGGAGCAGGAGGAAAAGGAGGGGGAAGAGGAGGAGGAAGAAGAAGAAGAGAAGAGGGAGGAGGAAGAGGAGGAGAAGGGGAGGAGGAAGAGAAAGAGAGGAGGAGGAGGACTGTGGGGTCCTGGGTACTTTCTGAGCTGGGTGGTTTCCTTGCAGAGGTTTCATAATCCAAACTAGCCACCATCGACCTTCTTGGTCTGGTTTTCTTCCATTGTTCCCTGTGCCAGGCCTGGGCGTTGACCCGGTTCCTGCAGGGGGCCCGCTGGACATTTATCCCGGAATCCCGCAACCGGACAAGAAATACCCTGCAGGAACTGCTGCTGAGAAGAGACCCTCAGACTCCCGGCAGCTAGGCTGCCCCATGGAGCGGCGCCACACCATATGCAGCCTGGACTGGCGCATGTCTCGAGGGGGGTCAGAAGGGCGTCCTAGCGGCGGAGGGAGCCTGGAGCGCAAGCAGGCCACAGGCAGCTGGGAGAAGAGGCAGCGGACCAGCAGCGGCACTGGGAGAGCCTTCGGCAGCTGGGAGCCCCGGCAGAACCACAGTGGCAGCTGGGAGCGCCGGCACGGCAGCCAAGCCGGGGGCAGCTGGGAGCGCGGGAAGACCTATGGCAGTTGGGAACATCGCCACATGGGTGCCAATCCTCTGGATCCCAAGGAGCCCTGCCCAGACGCCTACTGCAACCTGGTCATCTTGGCCGTGGCCAATCGAGTGAGTGGGTCAGCCCTGTGGCCAGAGGGTTTCTTTCTTTTTTTCCCCACAAGCGAGGTGCTAGAGGTCATCCAGACCAGGTGGTCGCCAACTGGTTGGCCATAGCCCACTGGTGGTCTGCAAGAAAATTTTAGTGGTCTGTAGAGAAATGTCCCCCCAAAGCAATTAATCCAGGCTGGGCAGGAAATCAAGCCTGCGCTGCCCACATGGCCCGCGGGAACCCTCCCCGCCCATTCACTCCTTACCTGGCAAACTTACCTGCTAAGTTGCTATTTTTCCCTTCCCCCCCCCCCAACCTTCAGCTGTCCTGCTGTGCTGGGAGATTTAGATTAGCTAGAAAGCAGGAAATTGTTGGATTTCTTGCTTTTTAGTTGATCTTTAGATCTTCCGCTCTGCTTTTAAACAGAGCTGAACCTTTCTTAGGTTCTGAAGCTTCTATTATTAATCTGTGCAGACTCAGGTAGCCGATTGCAGAAAGATAGTTCTCTAAGTGAATCTGTGATTCTGTGAGCAACTCAGTTTGCCTTCCTGCTTTGCCTGATTCTGGGTAAAAGTTGATCTTTTCTTTTATAAAAAAAATCGATATTTACACACATGGTGTGTTGTGAGTTATTTTTGTGAGTTTGCTAGCAAATTTTATGTGACAGACTCAGGTAGCCAATGGCAGAAAGATAGATCTCTGAATCTGTGATTCTGTGAGCAACTCAATCTGCCTTCCTGCTTTGCCTGATTCTGGGTAAAGTTGCTCTTTTTAATAAAAAAAATTCAATATTTACATAAATATTTATAATATTTACATACAAACCATACCCAGCCAGTCACATGACCACCAAGCCACACCCACAAATTAAGCCACACCCAAGAACTGATTGTTAAGAAATTTGGACCCCATCCCTACTTCTCTGTGTGTGTGTGTGTGTGTGTATGTGTGTGTAAGAGAAAGAGAGAGAGAGGGAGGGAAGAAGGGAGGGAGAGAAAGAGAGAGAGAGGTTAAATCAGATCTCTCTCACTCTCCCACCAATGTCAGCAAGCCACCATCAGTCAAAATTCATAGTAGTGGTCCCCGGGATTTAAAATTATGAGTTTGGTGGTCCCTGAGGTCCAAAAGTTTGGCCACCCCGATCCAGACGGTCCCCCGATGCATGGAGGGGGTGGGGGTGCGGGCAAAACGTGGGTTTGCTTTCAGTTTGGAAACCAAAGGGACACCTTAAACCAATTTTGAGATGGCAGGACCTCAAGCCTCAGAATTCCCAAGCCAGAAATGCAGGAGACGTTGAGTTCTAATCCTGCTTTAGGAATGCAAGCTGGCTGGATGACTTTGGGCCAATCCCCAGGAGACATTGAGTTCTAGTCCCGCCTTAGGCCATAATGCCAGATGGGTGACTTCGGGCCAATCCCTCTCTCTCAGCCAAACCTACCTCCCAAGGTTGTTGTGAGGAAAATAACAACAGGAAGCCATGTCGGTTATGTTCAGCACCTTGAATTCTTTGTAAAAAGAATAAAGGTGGGATACAAATCAACAAAACCATAATCCTAATCTTTCCCTGCATGCTCTCCTTTCAGGATACAGCTGAGGAGTCGTGTGCTCTGATATGCCAGGTTTTCCAGATCATTTACGGTGACCAAACCATTGAGTGTGTGGATCGGGCTGGCTACCATTACACCTCCACCCCAAAACGTCCTTGGCTGTCCAGCCGGAGTGAGTAGAAGTTTCAAAGTTCTGACTGACAAACCCAACCCAGCAAGCACTGACGAGACGATCTGATCGCGTAATGCAAAACTTTGTTGATTGCATTATTTCGGCACAGAATGAAAGCAAAACCAGCTCTGGCTAATTCCCGGGCAGTTCAATATAATTAAAGTATAGAATCCTCCCTCCCGCCATTAGTGCAGGTCCCATTGTCCAATGAAGTGTCACAATATTGTTTTGAGAAGATGTCTTGAAAGTCTGGCCAACACCTGCCTCAGTGACCTTGGTTCTCATGGGTTTGATGCAGGGGTGGGATTCAAAAATCCCAACAACCGGTTCTCTGCCCCATTGCTGGGTGGGCACCATGGCCATGGTGGGCATGGCCTATTGGAATTTCCTGGAGGGCCATTTTTTACATTCCCCAGAGTCCTAAGGCTTCACTCGGGCCTCTGGGAGGCGAAAATGGCCTCCCCCAGGCTCCATAGGCCCTCCAGAAACAGGCCCATTTCCGGACTTCCGGAACTTCTCGGAGAGCCATTTGTCACCTTCCCCAGAGTCCGGAGGCTTCCCTGGGGCCTCTGGGAGGATAAAAATGGCCTCCCCCAGGCTCCAGAGGCCCTCTGGAAGCCAGAAACAGGCTCGTTTTCAGACTTCCGTTACTTTCACGAGGGGCGTTTTTCTCCCTCGCAGAGCTTCTGCGCGGGCCCTGCATTTACCTGCATCCAAAATGGGACGTGTGGAGATTTCTGGAAGGGGAGAGGCAGGATGGGCAGGGCCATCCGATCGGTTCAACTAACGGTTCGGCGAACCAGATGTAAATTTAACACCCGGTTCACCCGAATCAGCCTGAACTGGCTGAATCCCACCTCTGGTTTGATGTTTAAAACTCACATTCCAATTCCCCCTTCCCTCTCCCCAGTAGCACAGGTCACATCATCCAATTAAGTGTCACAATATTGCTTTGAGAAGGGGTCTGGAAAGTCTGGCCAACACCTGCCACAATGACCTTGGTTCTCACGGGGCTGACTCCTTGATATTTAAACCTCACATTCCAATTGCCCCCCTCCCTTGTTAAGCGAGGATTATCTGCACAGGCGACAAATATTGACTGAAGTTGGAAAATCAAAGATCCTGGTCTTGCCCCCTCGACCTCATCACCTTGTGGTCTCCTTTCCCAGGTGAGAGCTGTCGGACCGATGGGACGTACGGTTATGATGCTGACTTCAGCTGCTGCAGCTCTTTGTAAGTCCCGCTCTTGTGACGGCTGACGTCCAGCTGGAGNTTGTAAGTCCCGCTCTTGTGACGGCTGACGTCCAGCTGGAGCATTCCTTTTTCTTCTTCTTTCTTCTTCTTCTTTCTCTGTTTGTTTGTTTTTCTTCTCCTCCAAAATTAAATCCTCCTAGTGGGGATTCTTTTAAAGAGAGAGGGGAATTGCCAGCCCGGCCCCATACGTCCCTTTCCAATCCCCCACTGTGATCCAGAACAGAAGGGGACCATTTGGTATAGTCAAGTCATTGCAGCCAACTCGGCACGGCCAAACTTACCGTGGGACAACTCAACAATTCAGCATTTAAAATAATGGTTACAATATTGTATTTCTTATTGTTCACATCTCATTTTGTCTCTCCTTTGGCATCCGATCAATTAGAAAAGAGGTGAAAAAGACCTTGGAGCAGTGGTGGGATTCAGCCGGTTTGCACTGGTTCACGAGAACCGATTGTTAACTTTCTGAGCAGTTTTGGTGAAGTTTTGGTTGTTGGAAGACATCATTAGCACAGAGAACCAGTTGTTAAATTATTTGAATCCCACCACTGCCTTGGAGGTCATCTAGCCCAACCTCCTGCTCAAGCAGGAGACCTTTGGCCTAGACCAATTCACACACATTCTCTTCTTAAAAGCCTCCAGAGAAGGAGCACCCACAACTTCTAGTGGCAAGCTGTTCCACTGATTAATTGTTCTCATGGTGGTGGACAGGAAATTTCTCCTTAATTCTAGGTTGCTTCTCTCCTTGATTAGCTTCCCTCCATTGCTGCTTCTCCTGCCTTCTGGTGCTTTGGAGAATAATTTGACCCCCTCCTCTCTTTAGCAGCCCCTCAAATATTGGAAGACCGCTATCTTGTCACCCCTAGTCCTTCTTTTCTCTAGACTGGCCAGACCCAATACCTGCAAACGTTCTTCATCTTCTGCCTTCTCAAACATAGGACTTATGGGCTGCTCCTTTACGAGTTTGGTATCTTTCCTCAGTGTTAGGAAGTTTCTCCTCCATTCCACGTTGCTTCTCTCCTTGATTAGTTTCCATCCGTTGCTTCTTATGTGTCTTATGCATCTTATGATTCCTGATGATTGTACATTATTTTTATTTTGTTCTTATGTTCACATTCATTAGGAATCACAAGAGAGCATTTGCACCAAAGCCGAATTCCTTGTGTGTCCAATCACACTTGGCCAATAAAAGAATTTCTATTCTGTTCTATTCTTGTCCTGCCTTCAGTTGCTTTTGAGAATAGCTTGACCCCCTCCTCTTCTTTGTGGTAGCCCCTCAAATATTGGAAGGCTGCTTTCGCTTATGCTTCTTCATAATCAATCATTTAACTGGAATAGAGCTGGAAGGAGACCTCAGAGGTCTTCTAGTCCAGGCCCCATGGCTCAAGCAGGGGACCCTCTACCATTTCAGACAAGTGGCTGTCCAGTCTCTTCTTAAAAAACCCCATTGATGGAGCACCCACAACTTCTGGTGGCAAGCAGTGCCACTGGTTAATTGTCTTCACTGTTGGGAAGTTTCTCCTTAATTCCAGGTTGCTTCTCTCCTTTATTAGTTTCCATCCATTGTTTCTTGTCCTGCCCTTCTTCTTTGGGGCAGCCCCACAAATCCTTTCTGTAACGATGGGAACCGTTAGCCCATCACCACTACATGGCACCAGATCCTGGGAAACCTGTTTAGACCCTCCGCCTCTGCCTTCCAGATATTTTTTTTTTCTTCCCAAATTCTGAACAATTTCTATTTTATTTCATATTTTATGATATTATTTTATTTTATTGATTTTTTAATGAATGGTCACCCTTGACTTTCCGACCACAATTGAGCCCTTTTGCTAAGCGAGCCAGTGAGTTTTCCCCCATTTTACATCCTTCTCTGCCATAGCAGTTAAGTGAATCGCCGCAGTTGTTAAATAAGTCACCCCGTTGTTAAGTGAATCTGGCTTCCCCATTGGCTTGGCAGAAGGTCGCAAAAGGGGATCATGTGACCCCGGGACTCTGCAACTTTCATAAATGTGAGTCAATTGCCAAGTGTCTGAATTTTGATCACGTGGCCATGGGGATGGTGCAACGGTCATAAGTGTGAAAAATTGTCATAAGTCACTTTTTATTCAGTGCCATTGTAACTTTGAACAGTCAGTAAATGAACTGTTGAAAATTGAGGATGAGCATATCATATTTTATTTACTTATTTACTATTTTATTAATTTATTATTTTATATTACCATATATCATATATTACTGGATATTATATTATTATACTATATTATACTACAATAGTATAGTATAGTATAGTATAGTATGGTATAGTATAGTATAGTATAGTATAGTATAGTATAGTATAGTATAGTATTAGTATTATATAGTATAGTATATGTATGATATAATATAATATGTATAATAATATATATATATATATATATATATATATATATATATATATATATATATATATATATATATATATATATATATATATATATTGCTGTTTAGCTTCCTTCGGGTATTATCCCACGTCAACTACAATGAGCTACAACTTAAACAGAACTACAATGACGTGGGATAACCCCGAAGGAAGCTAAACAGCACAAATGTAAGTACCCGCGAGAGCTTAAAAAAAAACAAACAAACATATATATATATATATGTTTTTTTAAGCTCTCGCGGGTACTTACATTTGTGCTGTTTAGCTTCCTTCGGGTATTATCCCACGTCATTGTAGTTCTGTTAAAGTTGTAGCTCATTGTAGTTCTGTTAAAGTTGTAGCAACGTTTTCAGCAGAATCTCATCTGCCATCATCAGGCTTTGTGTGGATGTTGTGTCTCACAGCGCTTTCAATTCATCTTTTTGCAAGTTGTTTTTCGGTGGTTTGCAAAAGATGAATTCAGAGCCGCTACAAACCCTGAAAAATGATAACAGCATAATAATACTCCCAGCAGACAAAAGGAAATGCACAGTAGTAATGGACAGAAAAGACTATGAAACAAAATTGACAGACCTACTCAAGACCCCACATACAAACCTATAAACACAGACCCAACCACATATCTGGAAAAATTAACCAAAGAAGAAATTATAACCAGCCACATAAGCAAAGAAATCCAATAGACGATCATCCAAGAGAAAAATCTTCTAGATGCCCCCAAATTATACGGCCTCCCAAAAATACACAAAGAAGCATACCCTCAGACCCATAGTCAGCTCCATAGGAGCACATTACAAAACCTAGCTAAAGACTTAGCAAAACAACTACAGCCCCATACTGAAACCGCAGCTTCATATGTACAAAACTCATACCACTTCCTAGAATGAATCAAAGATTACACGTGGAACAAGAAGATCTGCTTGTAAGTTTCGACGTGGTTTCACTGTTCACTCAAGTCCCGATAAAAGAAACTCTTGAAATCATCAAAAATAAATACCAACCAGCTAAAACCTCATGGAACTAACAGAACTCTGCCTAACCAACAATATTTCATATACAAAGGACAAAGATACAAGCAACTTGAAGAGCCCCTATAGGATCACCACTGTCACCCGTCATTGCAAACCTGTTCATAGGAAGAATTCGAATCCAGAGCCCTGGCTAATACCACCCACGAAACCCAAACTATGGTTAAAATACATCGATGACACATTTGTGATTTGGCCCCATGGAAAAAAAGAAAACCTAAACAATTTTCCTTAACACACTAAACAAATTGACCTGGAAACCAAGGGCATATACGAAATTCCCTGTACATCATGCCGGCCACATACATTGGACAGACCAATAGAAGAATAAGTACCTGCCTGGATGAACACAAAAATGCAGTAAAAAAGCTGGAACACACCTCCTCACTAGTCCAACACATGAAAACCACAGGTCACAACATCAACTTCATATGGCACCAAAACCCTAAGCCACTATAGAAACCCCAACCACAGAATCATCAGAGAAGCCATAGAGATTGAAAAAAGACCTGAAAGCATGAATAGAAGAGATGATTCCACCAGACTGTCAATCATTTGGAAGCCTGCACTCTCAAATAGAAAGATCTCCACACACAAAACAGACAAACACCTGGGCACAAACAGACTCCCTCTGATACCTCCAGCTCAAACACCACCCTCACCAGGCACCCAGGTGAAACCTGGCTTCCTAAATGGATAGCAGCCATCCTTTCACACGGAGCCAAGCTGCACTGAAAGCCTCAACACAGGAACAGAGTGTTGCCAGCCAATGAAAGCCACAAACAGACAGAAGAAACCAGAAACACCAATCAAACAAACTCCAAGTCCAATAAACACAGACAAAGACTCCCAACCAATCAGGATAGGCTAGCCTCAAATTTAAAAACAACGGCTGTGATAGCCTGACGCCACATACGAAATCAATACAGAAGCCTGATGATGGCAGATGAGATTCTGCTGAAACGTTGCTACAAACTTTAAAAGCACAAACTCCAATAACGTGGGATAAAACCCGAAGGAAGCTGAACAGCACACATGTAAGTACCCGCGAAAATTTAAAAAAACAAATATATATATTTGTTTATATATTTGTTTATATATATATAATTAAAATATCATGTTATAATTATGGATAATATTATATTATCATCCATCTCAACCAGAGACGACACTCCAAGTTGTCTTTCCTTCCTTCCTTCCTTCCTTTCTCTTTTTTCCTTCTTTAATCCTTTACTTTTCTCTCTTTATTTCCTTCTTCCTTCTTTCCTTCTTTCTTTTCTTCTTTTCCTTCCTTCCTTCCCTCTCCTTCCTTCCTTTTCTCTTTCTCTCTCTCTTTCTTTCCTTCCTTGTTTTTCCTTCTTTCTCTCTCACTGTCTCTCTTTCCTTCCTTCTTCCTTTCTTTCTTTTTCTTTCTCCCTCTCTTTCTTTTCCCTCCTTCTCTCTCTCTCTCTTTCTTTCCATTTTTTCCTTCCTTCCTTCCTTCCTTTTCTTCCTTCCCTTCTTTCTCTCTCTCTCTCTCTCTTTCCTTCCTTCCTTCCTTTCTCTCTTTCTTCTCGCAGTGACGGCTCCCACGAGACCTTCGAGGCCTACCACAGCGGCTCTTCCTCCCCTCTGCTGCACCAGTCGCACCACAGCCTAGCCACCGCCTGCAGCGGGAGCGACCAGAGCAACACCAGCTTGGAGCAACTGCAGGACTACATGATGACGGAAAGTGGGGGTTCAGCGTATGGGGGGGTGTACTCTGGGGGCTCTGGGGAGCCTTTTGAGCTCAGGCCCATGTTGAGCCTCACAGCAGGATTCACATCCTTTACTGAGGGTGACCTGTCCTGGGTGTGGCAGATCCCAGATTGGCAGTTGCGTGTCTGTGATAAAATCCTACAGAATTCCCCCAAAATTGCCACTGAAATGGACTAAGCCAGGGGTCCCCAAACATGGCCACTTTAAGACTTGTGGACTTCAACTCCCAGAATTCCTTAGCCAGCCACAGCAACAGGAAGTCTAAAGCAGGGGTCTCCAACCTTGGCCACTTTAAGACTTTGCTGGCTGATATATTCTGGGAGTTGAAGTCCACAAGCTTAAAGTGGCCAAGTTCGGAGACCAACTGCCTGGGGAATTCTGGGAGTTGAAGCCCACCAGTCTTAAAGGGGCCAAATTAGAGACCTGCCAGCTGGGGAATTCTGGGAGTTATAATCCACAAGTCTTAAAGTTGCTTTAAGTTTGGAGACCCCTGCTATAAAGCCACCGAAGATACAAGGAAGAGGCAGGAGAAGGCCCATGGAGGTCCAGTAGGGCTTTCCCAATTCCCTCCCTATAACAAGTCCTCTTCTTTTGCCCCACAGTTACGAAGCAAGTTGAGCCCCCAGGAGATCCAAGGATTCGCCCTTCTGCTCCGTGAATACCGGATGGGCTTGGCGGTGGAAAGATACTGCACCGAACTCCTCAGTCTCTATGGGGAAAAGCGGAAATTCCTCCTTTTGGGTAAATGCCTCTATCTCCGGAAGTGGGAAAGTATTTTGATTTGTGGGAGCTTCAAGATGGCGACCACTCGCCATGGAAGTCCCAACTGGGTGGGGTTCTGGTCATGTGATGGGCGCCATCTTGACTCTTTTGACCCCTTTTTCCTCAGGGCTCTAATTGCCTCTTGTTTTGCTCCTGATTTCATCTGAACGGCTGTGAAATCTGCTCATCTGCATTTTAAAACTCACTAGACATCCTGGGAAGTTTAGAAATTTGGAAATCATGACTTCCAACTTAGGATTAGATGAAAGAAGCAAAACAACGTTTTCAATCATAATAATAAGTCTTTAGTCAGGGCAGCATCTCTGCTGGGCAGAATGGGGTCCATTGAAACAATGTTCACTTAAAGTAACGCCAATTTAAATAATGTCAATTCAAATAATGCCAATTCGAATAGAAGTAGTCCTCACGTTACGAACACAATGGGGCCCAACATTTCTGCCGCAAAGTGAGGCATTTGTTGGGAGGAAGGGGAAGGAGGAGAAGGGAGAAAGAGGAAGAGGACAAGGGAAAGAGAGGAATAGAAGAAGGGAGGAAGAGAAAAAGGAGGAGGAAGAGGAGAAGAGAGGAAGAGGAAGAGGAGAAAGTAGGAAGAGGAGAAAAGAGGAAGAGGAGAAGGGAGGGAGGAAGAGGAGTATAGAGAAAGAGGAGGGAGGAAGAGGAGGAGAGAAGAAGAGGAAGAGGAGAAAGGAAGAAAAGGTAAAGGGAAGAAGAGAAGGGAGGAAGAGGAAGAGGAGGAGGGAGGAAGAGGAAGAGAAGAAAGGATGGGGAGAAAAGAGGAAGAGGAGGAGAGGAAGAGAAGGAGGGAAGAAGAGGAAGAAGAGAAAGGAGGAAAAGGAAAAGGGAGGAAGAGGAGAAGGGAGGAAGAGGAAAAGGAGGAGGAGAAGGGAGAAGATGAAGANTGGGGAGAAAAGAGGAAGAGGAGGAGAGGAAGAGAAGGAGGGAAGAAGAGGAAGAAGAGAAAGGAGGAAAAGGAAAAGGGAGGAAGAGGAGAAGGGAGGAAGAGGAAAAGGAGGAGGAGAAGGGAGAAGATGAAGAGGAGAAAGGAGAGGGAGAAAAGAGGAAGAAGAGGGAGGAAGAGGAAGAAGAGGGAGGAAGATGAAGAAGAGAAAGGAGGAGAGGAGGAGGAGGAGGAGGAAGAAGAGGAGGAAGAGGAAAAGGAAAAAGGAGGAAAAGGAAGGAAGAGGAGAAGGGAGGAAGAGGAGAAGGGAAGAAGAAAAGGAGGAGGAGAAGGGAGGAAGAGAGAGAGGAGAAAGGAGGAAAAGGAAAAGGGAGGAAGAGGAAAAGGAGGAGGAGAAGGGAGGAAGAGGAAGCGGAGAACTGAGCAAGAGGAGGAGGGAGGAAGAGGAAGAGAAGGGAAGAAGAGGAAGAGGAGAAGGGGAAGAGGAAAAGGAGGAGGAAGAAAAGGGAGGAAGAGGAGAACTCTGGCATTATTAAATAGTTGGGGAATTAAATGTCTGCAAGAAAACCACCAAGCCCAGCAAGCACCTCCTCCTCCTCCTGCTCCCTCTCTCCTCTTCCCTGCAAATCCCCCTCCTTTCTAACCCTGATGTTATTATCTAGACGGGTTGCAAAACGTCTGCAAAAAATATCAACAACCCATCCAGCTCCGAGAGCGCCAAGGGAGCCTCCTTTTTCCTCTCCCCCTGCAGGAATGCGGCCCTTCATCCCTGACCAGGACATCGGCTACTTTGAGAGCTTCCTGGAGAACATTGGCATCCGGGAAGGGGGCATCCTGACCGACAGCTTTGGCCGCATCAAGAAGAGCATGAGCAGCACCTCGGCTTCGGCCGTGCGGAGCTACGACAGCTGGTCCTTGCACTCCGAGTCGGAGTCCTTCAGTCGCCGGATCGCCAACATCACGCATGACATCGAAGCCCTGGCAGGAGACGAGGAAGAGGAGGAGGAGGAGGCGGCTGAGCATGGGAGCGATGAAGACAATTATCTCTAAAGGGGGGAGCTGACTGGCCAGGAAGGAAGGAAGCCCCCTCGTCCCCAGACCCTTTGATTGGTAACATCCATTGGCCAACCAGGCTTTAAGATGGATGGACTTCAACTCCCAGAATTCCCCAGCCATCCTCATCTTAAAAACTAAAGGCCAGGTCACACTGGCCGACGGATGCAAAACGGATGTAAAAAGGACACAGCGGACGAGCAAATTTTCCAATCGTTGGTTATCCGCTCTCAAAAGGGTGCAAACATTTGCATAAACAGAAATGGAAAACAACGGAAAGGAACGGATGTGGGGAGGATGTAGCGGGGATGTAAAGCGGCTGTTCGTAGGAAGCCTAACGGATGAAAGCAGATGAAGTGTATGACACATCCGCAGGGCTTCCGGGGGAGAACAGCAAAGCGGACGGCGAGTGGAAGGAGCGGATGTGTAGCGGATGAACGCGGATGCATCACAGACGCCTATAGGATGCATAGCAGATGCGTAACGGATGCATTGCGGATGCAAAACGTTCACTGTGGCATGCGGGAGGATGCATTGCGTTCAGCCCCATGGATAATAAAAGGATGCAGCTCTCAAGCAGTCAGCATTCAGAGGAAAGACCTGCTGCCGAGACATCTTGAGAGAACATACCTGGGGAAGAAGAGGAAGCCTGTGCCTACTCCTGCCAGCCCTGGCAAGAAGGACAGAACTACCATCCCACCCCCTGGCGCTGAGCTCTGAAGCTGCTGATGCTTCTCCTGCTGGTGCTGCTGCTGCTGGTGGTGCCTTCTCCTGCTGCTGCTGGTGCTTCTCCTGCTGCTGCTGCTGTGGTGGACCAGGCCCCAAGGCCTCAAAGCCCTGCTGCTGAAGGCCCTGAAAGGCCCTGCCAGAGGGAGGAAGAGGCAAGGCAAAAGGAGAAGGGGGAGAGGAAACAGTACTCCATTTCCAAAGACCATGAGGAGGAGGTGCTGGAATGGCTGAGGGAGAACGAGTACCTGTGGAGGAAGGGCCACAGGCTCTATCGCAGACACCAAGAGAAAGCAGGCAGTTTGGAGAGAGAAGGCGGAGAAGCCTGGGGTACACTTCAGATGTCCTCCTGGTGTGGTGGAAGCATATGCACACCTGGTATGGCAAGCTGCACTGAAGAAATCCGGGCAGCCGCTGTCAAGCTCACTGACGCGGGAGACCTATGTCATTGGCCAGGTGCAGCTTCGCCTGGAGAATGAGATCTGCCACCGAGGAGCAGCGCCTCTGTCCAACCCTCTCCTCAGACAGCCCATAGAGAGGCCACTCCTCTTCCAGCCAGGAGACAGCTACAGTGTCGCAGGCAGGTGTCTTTGGAGGGCCCCACGACAGAGACCCCCCAAACAGCTGCAACTCCCATGCCAGAGGATAGTGGAGGATCCCCTGTCTCAGATGGAAACAGAAGAAGCAGCCACCAGAGACCAAAGCCACACCCACACCCAGCTCACTCCACAGAAAGCAGGCAGAGAGACCAGACTGGAGGGACAGAGCCACACTTGGTCCTCTTGAGATCAGGGACACAATCAAAGCCAGCACAGATCTCCTCTCCAGCTGGTCCACTTTGACATACCATCCCTCCAACCGCAAGCCCTTCATCACGTACGTGGGCCAGACCCTCATGGCATGCCTGAGGCCCAGTACCAGGTGATGAGGAGAGGATCACAGCTCTTCTGCACCACCCTCCAGGCCCAGCAGAAACCTGCTGCTACCACTCCAGGTCTGCTCCTCCAACCAAGGCGATGTCACAGCCTTTCCACGGCTTTCAACAGCCCCTCGCCAACCAAGCCTACCACTACCAGGACTTCCACACAGCAGAGGCAGCCCTTCCCAGTCCAGGCCCAGGTTCCTCGGATGCCACAGATGCCACAGACGCCTCAGCTGACCCAGCTGCAGATCAGACAGCGCCACTACACTTCCTCCTTCTCCACCCCACAGCCAAGCCCTTCCTCAGAACATCTGTCATCAGTGTTGGGCCTGACATCCCAGGTCCTTGAGGAAGGGCCTCTCAACCTCACGGGACTGAGTCAGCTCTCTGAGAGCTTCCTGCACACACCAATCTCCTGTTGTACTCTTGGGGCCAGCACCCGCAATGGCACGTCAGACCAAGCACTCCAGCCACAGCCACCTCCACAGTCCCTGGCCCTTTACATCTGAGACCAATGGCATGCCTCAGAGTGACTGAGAAGAGTGCCAGAGAACTGAGTTGTACCTGTTCACCTTATCTTTGCTTAAAGACACTTTACTTGGGTCATTTTGCTTTTTATAAAAGTCATCAGTTTGTTATTAAATAAAGGATATCTTTGCTTCACACACTTGATTCATTTTTTTACTTAATAAAGTGTTTGGGGAAAAACTTTGAAAAAAGGGTTAAGCCTTTGCATGCTTGTGGGGTGGGTAAGGATACCTGTGAGATAAGGATAGTTGTGAGATAGATAAACCTCCAGTGGCAAGCATAGTGGGAACTGTATGGTCCACGCCTCCCAGCTGCCACACACATGTGGCCCTTTATTATCAATAACAATTTAATCATTGATCCACACATTTCAACATAAACAAAACTCTTTATTAATGCCCTATTCATTGTAAGGCACCCCAACATACATGGCCAATCTCATCAGTGTGATGAGACAGGCTGGAGGAAGCATCCATTAAGCATCTACCATCGCTGTCTTGCCACTCCACTGCCTCCAGCTGGGGAGTTGCACCAGTGTCTCAGGAGGTTGCGCTGCTTCTTCCCTCCATGTGAAGCTCTGTTGGGGCCTTGCACATCCACAGTGTCTATCGAGGTTTAAATCCTTGCCGTCCATTGCAACAAGGCTGCGCATTCCCAGCATTGCCTTGTGGCGGTCGCACGAGCCTGTTCTGCTGCAACACTGGGTAGCGGGTTGCCGCATGAGGAGAGGTGCAGTCCAAGCTTCCACGATGCTCCTCAGGGTCTCTGGGCGATGCTGCATGGTGGTGAGAAGTACCTGGAACCTGTTTGGCCAGGAATGCCAAAGGCGTTCTCCACCACGTCTGCCGCCTTGCTGGACAGCCCTGTATGTTGAAGATCCTCTCTTCAACGGGTGAGGTGTCCTGGAAGTGTAGGGCTTCATGAGGTAGGTTGTGAGGGAGAAGGGTCATCCCCCACGATGAAGTAGGGCACATCTTGGCGTGTCGTTGGGCAGGGGGTCTGGATCTGGGAAGCCCATAATGAGGTTGCGTTCCAGCCCCTCCTTGAGGTCACTGGCGTTGTATATCTGGGCATCTGAAGATGACCCCATTGCCTGAAGCATCGATGTACATGAACTTGTACTCAGCATCAACCATGGCAAAGAGGATGATGCTGAAGAAGCCCTTGTAGTTGAAATAATTGGACCCTGAGTTGGGCGGAGCTTTGCAGCCACGTGCTTCGCATCTATGACTCCAAACGGTGTGGGGGAAGTTCCACCTCTGATACCACGGCTCTGCAACTTTCTTCCATCCTTCTTCAATGGAGGGGAAACTGGGAGAGCTCCCTCCTTGTATTCTTCGATGATGGCCTGCACCACTTCTCTGACCACAATGCTGATGGTGTTGTGTGGCACCCTGCCAGGCATACTGCATGTTTCTGTACGTGGTCCCAGAGGCCAGGTGTCGCAGAGTCAGTGCCACTTTCAGTCCAGGGTCCAGGCTGGAACAGATATGGTGTTTGCCTTGGTCAACCTGGGGTCTCAGATGCTCCACAACTTCGTCAAACATGGCTGGTGGCATCCTCATAAGTGCTGGAATGCACGAGGGTTCTTCATTCCTCAGCTCGACCATCAGTCTTGTCATAGAGTCCAAACTCCACTCTTCTCCTGATCCATCTTCGGACCCCAGACAGCTCTTGGACGTCTCCTCTTCCCCTTGCGTAGAAAAGGTGAAAAAGTCTGAAGAGGTTTGGTTCTGGTGTTGAATGATGGCGGCTACCAAAAGGAGTGTGCGATGATCCAGGTGGAGATCAATGGATGTGTGGAGAGCAAGAGCAAGGCTGAAGAGAGGTCTGCACACCAGGGCTGCTGGACTGATAGTGAGATCCAGGTGATTTCCTCCCTTTTTATAGGAAATGTCGTTTTCCGCGAGTGTCCTTCCGCATACTCCAGGCATCCTCCAGACATCCTAAATATCCGAGATACATCCCATATATGAACGTTTTTGTCCGTTTTAATGCTTTCTATACGAGATGCATCCGCTTACATCCTTTCTCTGTCCGTGCTACTAACGCTGTGTGGACGTTCCGTGTACCTTTCGCTTCCTCCCTCTTTCCGCTTTCCGCTGCAGCGGATGTGAGTTGCACGGATGGCCAGAGGATGCCAAGAGGACCATCGGATGTAATAACGGATGACAATTGACGTAGAACGTTTGTTGCCCGTATGTGTTGCGGATGTAGATTTGTCCGCGGGCGGAAAGTTCATCGCTCAGAAAGTTTTTGTGCAGCTCAAACTTCATGCGCGAATGAAATCGCAGTGGACGGATGCTCGCCGGATAGAGCGTATGAAACACGTATGCAGTGAGTACACAAACGGATGCATCACATTTTCCAACGGATGGCAAGCTTTTTTGTCCGTTTTACATCCTCTTTGCATCTGTTGGTTCAGTGTGACATGGGCTTAAGGAACAGCACTATATGGAGATAACATATCTGGTTGTCAACAATGGAAGCACTTGTATATCGAAATGTTTGTAAAATGGGAAGTGTTACCAGGTATATAAAGATATTTTAAATGAAAAGGGTGAGCTCAAAACAAAATAAGAATTGAATGAACAAGGATTGGAGATACAATGATATTTGTATACGCAGATACAATCAAGGTATGAAAAAGATATTAAAGATGAAGGGATTAATAAAAATTGGATAAAATATTAGGAACAGAAGATAAGGTGATTAAAAGACTATATTGTTATTTATTAGGTATAAAGTTGGAAGGAGAACAAGTTAAAGAAACAGTTATTGCATGGGCAAAAAACTTTGAATACGCAATAGAACTAGATAAATGGCAGAAACTATGGGACAGAAATTATAAATCAACAATATCGGCAGTATATAAAGAAAATTTGTATAAGATGTTTTATAGATGGCACTTTGCACCAGCAAAACTAGCAAAAATGTTTAAAGACAAATTAACCAATTGCTGGAAGTGTCATCAAACACCAGGGACATACTACCATATGTGGTGGTCTTGCATGGAAGCTAAAAGATATTGGAATAAAATACACACATGGTTGGAAAAAAAATGATTAAGCAACATATAGATATGAAACCTGAAATATTTGTATTAGGAATGGTACCTGAAGGTTATACTAAAGAAAAAACATATTTAATCATACTTGTATTAACAGCAGCAGCTAGAATTGTATTGGCCCAGAATTGGAAAAGCGACAAAGATACCGACAGAGGGAAAAGTGACTGAAAAAATATTTGAATGTGCAGAAATGAATAGATTAACACTGGAAATGAAAGAAAAAGAAGAATCTGAATATTATATGGTATTATATTTGTTTTATCAATGGCTAGAAAATAAAAGCCAGCAAGCTTTAAGATAGGTGGACTCTCAGAATTCTAGGACTTGAAGTCCACCCTTCTTAAAGCGTCCAAGTTGGAGAGATGCTGCTCTGGGTTCTGTCTCGTTGCTTGATAGAAATAGTTCTCTTTTTTAAAAAATTGCAAATAGTTTTGATTGCCTTCCATTGGGCCACCTTGTTAGGTGTGTCTTTGAGCCACTGCCAAGTACACTCAAGGCAAGCCCAGGTGTGCTGTTGTGTGCAGTTGTGTTTCACGGGCTGCTTTATTGCATCAGGAAGGCATTGGCTGAAAGCTTGGCATGATTTCAGATTAACTAAATCCTTCAAGCCGTTGCAGACAAGTCGAAACCAAGAGGCCGAGCACTTGGCATACCTGTGAAATGGGCTGAGGTCCAAGGATTTTTGTGTGAGATACACACACACACACACACACACCCTTTTGCAAAGTTGTCTAGTTGGGGAAATTAGTAGAGAGGCCATTTAAGAACAGGGGTCTT
The DNA here is from genome assembly GCA_004320025.1 of Laticauda laticaudata. Lineage (NCBI taxonomy): Eukaryota > Metazoa > Chordata > Lepidosauria > Squamata > Elapidae > Laticauda > Laticauda laticaudata. The sequence continues at coordinate 22,010 of BHFT01054363.1, forward strand.
CAACCTTGGCAACTTTAAACCTGGTGGTCTTCAACTCCCAGAATTTCCTATCCCAGTGGTCCCCAACCTTTTTTGTACCAGGGACCAGTTTCACGCAGAAACACTTTTTCAAGGACCGGCAAAATCAATTCTTCCCCAATAGTAAAGGGCTTCTTTACTATTTCTTTACTAAAAACATATTTTTATATATATTTTAATCACAATTATTCATTTTTTGTGGCCCAGTACAAAATGATCCACGGACCGGTACTGGTACCGGTCCAGGGCCCGATAGTTGGGGACCCCTGCCCTATCCGACTTTAAGCCTGACATTCTTCAACTCCCAGAATTCCCCAGCCAGCAAATCCACCAGGCTGAAAGTGGCCAAGGTTGGAAAATCCCTTCCTTGTTTTAGAAGAGCCTCTGGCAACCATTTTGCCATTTTGAATTATTACAGGTAAGTCCAATTTCATTTAGCGACCGTTCGAAATTACAATGGCATTGAAAAAAGGGACTTAGGGCTGTTTTTCACACTTTTGACCCCTTTGTCCACGTGATCAAAATTTGGACAACTGACCCATATTTATGGTGGTCACAGTGTCCCGAGGACCCTTTTGTAACCTTTGGACAAGCATAGTCAATTGGGCAGGGGGAGGAGCTGGATTCGTTTAACAATGGCATGAGTCACTGAACAACTGCAGTGATTCATTTAACGATGATGGCAAGAAAGGTCATAAAATGGGGGCAAAGACTCACATGAACAACCAGCTTGCATGGCAAGGGGAATTTTGGCCTCGGATGTGTTCATAAGTCGAGGACCCCCTATATTGTATGAAGTGCAAGCCCGCTGAAGGTGGAGGAGGCCTCTTGACAATCAATTCAAACTTCAATGCAGGTAGTCCTTAACTTACGATTGTTCATTTAGTGACCAAAGTTACAACGGCACTGAGAAAAGGCACTTCAGACCAGTTTTCGCACTTACGAACGTTGCAGCATTCCCCCAGGGTCGCGTGGTCAAAATTCAGGCACTTGGCACAACTTGTCTCATGCTTATGATGGTCACAGCATCCTAGAAGGGTGTGTGTGTCTCCTTTTGCAACCTTCTGACCAGGCAAGGTCAATGGAGGAAGCCAGATTCACTTAACAACCAGGTGACTAATTTCACAACTGCAGGGATTCACTTAGCAAACGTAGCAGGAAAATGGTTCTCAAGGAAGAGATCTGGACAGCCGTACGTCCAGAAGGGTTTAGGTGTCTCCTGCTTGAGCATGGCAGGATTGGACTAGAAGACCTCCAAGGTCCCTTCCAACTCTGTTATTTCTTTTTTTTCTCTTTCCCTGTGATTCTTCCATCTGTTCGCACAGAGATCCACAATCCTAGTAACCAGTCAGTTTTTAGGATCAAATAGCAATAGCAGTGCCCTTAGACTTATATACTGCTTCACAGTGGTTTCCAGCCCTCTCTAAGCAGTTTACAGAGTCAGCCTCTGTCCCCCAACAATCAGGGTCCTTGTTTTATTCCCCTTGGAAGGAGGGAGGAAGGGAGGGAGGGAGGGAGGGAAGGAAGGAAGGAAGGAAGGAAGGAAGGAAGGAAGGAAGGAAGGAAGGAAGGAAGGAGCCCTCTCTAAGCGGTTTACAAAGTCAGCCTCTGTCCCCCAACAATCTGAGTCCTCATTTTACCCACCTTGGAAGAACGGAAGGCTGAGTCTACCTTTAGAAAGAAGGAAGGAAGGAAAGTAAGAAGGAAGGAGGGAGGAAAGTAATGTGAAAGGTAGGAAGGTAGCAATAGCACTTAGATTTATATACTGCTTTCACAGGACTTCACAGCCCTCTCTAAGCAGTTTAGAGTCAACCTCTGGCCCCCAACAATCTGTGTCCTCATTTGATCCACCTCAGAAGGATGCAAGAATGAGTCAACCTTTAGAAAGAAGGAAGGAAGGAGGGAGGGAATATGAAAGGCAGGAAGGTAGCAATAGCATTTAGACTTATAAACCACTTCACAGTTTGCAGCCCTCTCTAAGCGGTTTACAGAATCAGCCTCTTTCCCTCAACAGTCTGGGTCCTCATTTTACTGACCTTGGAAGGAAGGAAGGCTGAGGCCACCTTTAGAAAGAAGGAGGGAGGGAGGGAAGAAAGGAAGGAAGAAGTAAGGAAGGTAAAAATAGACATATATAGTTTTAGATTACTTTATTGTCATTGCACCTCGTGCAACGAAACCAAATACCATCTTCAGTGCACATCATGACCATGAAAAGAAACACAAACACACATCCTTCACCCTTCACACATTGGACTGGAAACTCCCGACACCAGTACCAACACTGCACTATACAGAAGAATTCAACAGAGCTACTGCCCTGAGATAGAAGCTGATTTTCAGCCTATTTGTCCTTGTTTTTATTATTATCCTGCACTGTCTGCCAGATGGTAATAGTTCAAAAAAATAAAAAAGGGGGTTCCCAGGATGAGGTCGATCTTTGAGGATGTTTTGAACTTCCTTAAGGCAGTGGGAGCTATAAAGCTCTTCCAAAGAGGGGAGAGGGCAACACATGATCCTCTGGGCAATGACATTAACCTTCTGGAGTGCTGTCCTATCTGCCCCTGTGCAATTGGCAAACCATACACAGGTGTGCAACCAGTCCACCTCATCTTGGTAGGCAGACTCATCTCCCCCCCCACCCCCAGAGATGAGTCCCATCACTGTTGTATCATCTGCAAATTTAGCAATAGTATTACTAGTGTGAGCGGGAATGCAGTCGTGCACATGAAGAGTATAGAGTAAGGGACTCAACAGGCAACCCTGTGGTGTACCAGTGTTAAGAATAAGGGCTGAAGAGGTATGATTACTTAATCTGACCCTCTGTGAGCGGCCAGACAGGAAATCCATAATCCAAAGGCAGATTGAATTAGAAAGGCCAAGGTCCAGAAGTTTAGACACTAGTAGTCTATGTGGAAGAACTGTGTTAAATGCAGAACTAAAATCCACAAAAAGCATCCTCACATAGCCCCTCCTGCTTTATAGTGCTTTATAGTGGTTTTACAACCCTCTCTAAGTGGTTTACAGAGACAGCCTCTGACAATCTGGGTCCTCATTTTACCCACCTCGGAAGGATGGAAGGCTGAGTCAACCTTGAGCCAGTCAGGATCAAACCACTGACAGCGAGTAGTGAATTAGCCTGCAGTACTGCATTCTCAACCACTGTGAGAACAAGGAAGTGTGGAAAGGGAACCTCGTGAGGACAGTGGTGTCACCCAGGCAGGAAAAGCCCAAAGGGAATATCAAGCCAGCCATAAAACAAACTTGCATAGGAAAAGAAATCAAATAAAAGGTATTGAAAGAAGTCCCCTAGACAAAAGACAAGTAATTAAGAAAGCCAGGGAAACAAGGAAAAGAAAACCCTTACACAGGACATACCAAATCAGCAAAACAAACAGACAGAAATTATGAAATAAGTCACAAAGGAAACGAATAGAAGATTACTGCAAAACGAATAGGAAAAAACTTTATAAAGCTAAAAGAGATGAGAAAAAACCTGTTCCGTCCAGAAAGAAGTGCGCGAGACCGGGACGCGTCTGGCCTTTAAACGGATGGGGGCTATTTTTGGGTCTAGGCTAAATGAAATTGGGGTCCCCTTGTACT
>BHFT01054366.1:0-20047 GCA_004320025.1 Laticauda laticaudata
GTAGTTTTCCTGGTAAGCGATCACTTCCGCTCATCGTATCTCAGAAATTGCAGCCCGTGGTCAGACAGATCTCTGCATTTTTCATACTGAGTCGGTGGTCTTCGTCCCAATCCCACATTTATGCCCAAAGTCAATTCAGCTTTTCATAGAGCACAAGAGCTTATTCTTCCAAATTTTTGTCCCAGACCATCTCAGGGGATGGAAAGAAAAATGGCATAAGCTTGATGTGAGGCGTGCTCTGCAAATCTATATCAAGCGTACAGCGGCTTTCAGGAAATCAGAGGCTTTATTCATGGCCTTTCAGCCAAATTTTCAGGGGTGCAAGGTTTCACCATCTACGATAGGCTGTTGATACGTGGTGGCAATAGCAAAAACATATCAGAACCCAACTCGAGGTGCTTGGGGCATAGCAGCTCATTCACCAAGGAGTGTAGCAATTTCGGCAGCATGGGCCACACAGCCATCAGGAACTGAAATTTAGTTGGGCCGCGGCTTGGACTTCCCCATCGCCTTAATTAGACATTATAAAATTGATTGTGTTGCTTCTGCTGAGGCCTTCCTTCGTCAGAAGAGTTCTGCAAAGGGTCCACAGAGACTAGGAGGAGATTCCAGACCAGACGGAGTCCCTCCATGGACAGGCCAAGCTTTGGTATTTCCCACTACTGGATGCTCTGAACAGCTATAGGAGAAAGGGCGTTGGTACTTACCTGACATGCCTGTTCTGTTTGAGCTGTGTGAAGAGCATCCAGCCCCATCTTTTTTCCGTCTGGTGGGGGTCCTGTTTCGGCCAATGAACTTTTTAGAATGTGAGGATGACAGCGCTTATTCTCTCATCTTCACCAAACTGGGAACGCTGAGGAGGAGTCACGTGGTGGAGGAGGAGTGTTCCACAAATCAAGCTCAGCCTGTGAATGTGGAGACTAAGCACCTCCCACTACTGGATGCTCTTCACAGCTCAAACAGAATGGGCATGTCAGGTAAGTACCAACACCCTTTTAATCAAGGTCAAATTCAAATGCATTGAATTTAGTCTTACAATCCTTTCAGCAGAAACTACAATAGACATTTCTTTCCACAAATGCAATATTTGATTTCTAGTTTCCATCTTCCAATACCACTATTCTGAACATTAGTCAAATTAGTCAAATATTCTGTCCCTTGTGCCAGGCCAATGAAGAAGGATCTTTATATCCATCATGTGTACTGATTGCCAGCTCCCCTGGCTAGCTTGTGCCTCAGATAAAATGAACATAATTAATGTAAGTTGGGAATGAGTCCACTGTCAGTGTCAGAGCTGGCATTCATCCTAATTTTATTGTCTATATATATGGATGTTTCTTTGTGTGTACACATTAAATCATATTAAATGAAATCCCAAATCATTTTCTTAAAAGTTATATGAACAGTGATGTTCTATGAAATTCGAAGTACAATATATTCATGCTGATAATAGAGAAACATTAGTATATTATCATAAAAGCTGTATTTCTACATTTTCATATAAATGATTAATATGAAACATTTTAATACTGTTTTAATACTTAAAGGTTTTATTTAAAATTGTAGACAGAGAAACAGATAATTTTAATGTGTATTTTTAAATGTAAAATAAATGAGAATAATCTGTTTTTGTACATACATTCACCTCAAATCCCTTCTGTGCTTTAAATCCTGATAAAGGGAATAGATTGTAGAATATGTTTCTTTTGTGACAAAAGTTTGTTTTTATTTTATTTTTTTCAGTTTTCTGGCCAATCTAGCTCACCAGTTGGATGATACTTAATCAAGACTGATAATTCTACAGATTTTCTTTTCTTCTAACATGTTTTTATTTATTTTATTTGGTTTGTCAATTGCTTACAACATAATAGACATAAGTAAAAACATAGTTATGAATACATGGATACATATAAGAAAAATAAAAGAAACAATAGGACAAGTACGGTAGGCACATTGGTGCGCTTATGCACACCACCTACAGACCTCTTAGGAAAGGGGTGAGGTCAATAGTAGAAAGTCTAAGGTTAAAGTTTTTGGTGTTTGGGGAAGAAACCACAGAGTCAGGTAGAATAGACATTGACCACTCTGCTGCTGAAGTCGTATTTCCTGCAATCAAGTTTGTTTGTGTATGTGTATGTGTGCCTTCAACTCAGAAGTGATTTCTAACAACTTCCTGGACAAGTGCCTGAAGTTTTCTGGGCAAGATTTCAGAAGCAGTTTGCCATTGCCTGCTTCCAGGTATGTGAAAGAGTGGTTGGCCCAAAATCAACCGGGTTGCTTTTTGCCTGAGGTAAGCAACATGTCTCCAAGTTTCTAGTCTGGTGCACTTAACCACTATATATTTTTATGCATCCCAGACCTTCATTTCAGTCCCCGAAGAAAAAAATTGTGCTTGTAATTATGTATTTAAGTGCATTTTTTTTGCTTTCCAATTTTAAAAAATACAACATACAGAAAATAAAATCTATGTGCACATAAACTATACATAAGGTATAAAACATATTTGACGTACATATTATATTGTGCATGAAAATAAATAATATCAAATTAGTAGACTTGATTTTTCAGCTTGTGTATTTCATTCTTAAATTTCACACAATTAATTTGTAAAATTGTATTAGATTTATTTTTTTTTGCATACTTATTTTAATGGCTACACTTTACATTCATTGAGTGACCATAGATGAATGATTAATAATAAATATAATTATGATCATAACTTGGAATTGCTTTTTCATGAACTTTCATGAAAAGTTCATCAGAACAATGTGACCAGTGGGGTGTGATTGTGATACTTGCATTTATGAACTTCTTATTGTCTCTTTGATGTACAACTGTTTGGAAATGGAAAACATCTAGACTTTTAAAGTTTGCTTCAAATGTATAATTGTTAATGGTAATTGTAGTTATAGCTCACCAATAATTGGAAAACTTAAAGATATCAACGTAGGAAACAACCATTTATTATATTATTCTTGTGCAAATAGAGTTATACATAATAAGAAAACATTGATTATAGTATGCTTTCATATTTATTGCTTTCTTCAGTCAGTTGGAAACTGATTAAAAATAACTTTAAAATAACTTTAAAAATAACCATCATGATGTATTATGGCAACAAATCACATCATTAAAAAGGAAGTTGTGAGGAAATGCTTTCATATGCCCATCCAGTCTCATTCTCTCATCTCCAAGATGTCTTTCTCTCTTTTATTTTGTTTCCTTTCTCTACTCAATGCATAATTATAATTTTCTTAGCAGACTATTTTGTAAGGTGATCTGATTGATAAAGAACAAATACTGTTTGCTGAACTTCATTCTACCTTTTCAGCCTCTACAATATGCTTATAGAAATATGGTCAATTATTAGATGCTCCTCTTATTGCTCTTTATTAATTTTGTTTTATTATTCTTGGGGGGGGGGAGGATGCACATAGCAACCCACATGTTGCCTTATAGAGTATCTGATACTCCATTACATTATTTAGGCATTAGACAAAAAAAGTTATTAATAGCATTTATTAGGTTACCTGGAATTCTTTGTAACAACTATGTCTCACTCTTTTCAACAGTACTTTTTAACAACTTGATATGTTGTACATTACCTGGTATCACCTTTGGTAAGATGGGCAGCTATATAAATTTGATCAAATAAATAAATAAAATAGTCTCAAAGTGTCATTTATTCATAAACGTTTCTTCTCTTTTTCTTCTTGTTGTCCTTCACCACATATAAGGACAAATAGGTGAAGAAGTACTGGTTGTATGTCCATTTTTCATTTCCTTGACCTTTCTACAGATTTAGCTGGAAAAGGTACCACTTAGTTCATCTGATATTTTGGTGCTTTTAGATCAGCAACAGTGATATTATTTCAAAAGTGATTTGAGAAATGAATTCCAGGATCTGGGAGTGATATCAGTGTCTGTGTGGAAATGACATATTTCTCTCTCCCTCCCTCCCTCCATCTCTCTCTTTTATCTAATTTAAGAAAAGTATTCCAGTGCTGACATTGTCAATGCCTGATATAGTTTGATATACTAAATATATTATTTAGAAGCTATTATCTTTGAAAGTCCATAAGCTGCAATCGAGGGATAGAATATACAAGCATAGTATTATTGTAGTTTTTATGTTTTTTGTGTATGTTTTGTTGCTCTTTGAGTGAAATGGGTGCTTTCTAAATTAAATTAAATAAATAAATATTACTATTACTTCTGTTATTACTGTTATTTTGGCAAAGAGGAAGTTACAAATAAAGACATTGCAATTCATACATGTAAAAGATTGTCTGAAGAAAAAAATATTCAATAGTTGATCAAAATATTTAACAGTCAAACTATGATGTATATTTTTGAAGTAGCTATATGGCTTTACCATTATAAAAAAAACCCCTCAAACGCCATATACAGTATTTTTAACTACCATTTACATTAACTTCAGAAAATCCATAATTGTCAAGATGTGAAAGAATATTGTACAAAGAAACATTGACAGAAGCTAGGCAGGTATAGTGAGTACCTTACAATTTCACAAGGTAAAATCTAGCTGAAAGACCATATTTAGTTCTTCATATTATGGTCTCATTAACAAGCAAGTACCAAATTTCTATTTTAATAATAGTAGCTATAGAAAATAGACATTCTACGTCTATTCTATCTTTGTCATCACTTTATCGTTTTTCATGTGTGCTCACATATTAACATCACGGCTTAGACAAAAATATTGGCAATGTGTTATGTTAATGAAAAGTAATCTATGCAATAATAAATTATATTTAGAATTTATGTTGTTTTTTTTAGCTTGTCCCAATTGCTTTTATCTTTATGAATCTGTATATAAACAAATTAAAATAAGTGTTGGATTCATAGTATGCTGATAGCATACTCACTGATAATGTGAATTAATTGTAAAAGTTTGCGAAATAGTTATTTAATTGATAAAATATCAATTAGCTAAAATATCTTTTTAGCTGCAAAAAATGAAATTGTTCTTTTCTAGAATATGTTCGTGTAATATTTAAAATAATTTGCCTAGCCAGAAGATCCTGATAGAGCTGAGTTGCAATATAATAAAAAAATAATTATAATTAACAGTTGTGCTTGATCAAGCATCAAAGTACTCTGAAGAATGAAAACTATTGTTAGAGAGCCATATAATTTTTTTGAGAAATGTAGTATACAGAAAATTATTTCAATATCTCAGTTATGTCTATACATTAACTAACATTAGATGTTCCACAAATGCCCAAAACACAGATATTCACTGTATAGTCAACATTTGAAGGAATGGGTATACTGCATTAAGTTACAAAATTCTGACTTGTCTATTTTTTGTTTGTTTTTTAAAATATTGTCTTTTTCTTCTAAGTTTTATTTTGTATCTTAGAATGGAACATTTATCTTTAGGAAATGTTCATTGGTTTTGTACAACTAAAACTGAGAAATAACTGCCAACAATATCTTCCTGGCATCTCTCTGAGAAAAGTAAACAAGCTGTACATCTAGGACTTTGTTAATAACCTGATAAATCTCCACATTAGCTGTTAAAGACAGCTAGAATAGAATTCCAATATACTGTATTTCTGATATACTCCCATTAATAGCACTAATGCTATACTAAAATGTCTTCAGAACTCGATTATTGGCAATAAAAAAGTCCCTAAAACCAAAAATAAACCTGAAAAACCTGTAGATTTCCTTTACCTAGCTACCTTACCAAAAATTCTGTCTTTCTGTCTGCCTACCTGCCTGTCTATCTGCTTGCCTGCTTGCCTGCCTGCCTGCCTACCTGTCTATCCATACCAATACTATCAAAGTGACTTCGTATATATAAAATTAACCATAAGATCTTTTAATATTTTTAATTTTAAAAGATCCTATGATTAAATTAAAAACAATCTGAATCATAATAACAATTCTAATAATGAACACATCAACTTCCACATAAAATATAAAAAGACAAAAAGAAAAATAACCAAACAAGACAAATGCAGATTAGACTATGAAGCCAGTGTATACTCATAAATATGGATAAAACAAATTACAGAGCAGTTAAGAAAAATGTTTGTTAAATTTATTTGATCGCAAAATTACAAATCTATTGAATTACAAAGATTTAAGTTACATTTACATGGTGATAGTTTTCAAGCTCCACTGCTATCTGTCAAGTACTAGCTTATCCAATGAATGACCAAAATTTTTTTTCATGTTTGTACAGAACCTTACCAAACTATCTTCTTATATTGCAGTAAAGATTCATCAGTGGCCCGATCAAATATTGAAAATAGCGTTATATCCTTTTCTGTTTCTTGTAAGATAAATAGATACCATCTTTCCTTGAAAACATGATCTACTCCAAAATTAAGCCCTAGCTTGATTTTTACACATGCACTCAGTATAAACCTACCCTCAAAATAAGCCCTAATTAAGACTCCACCCATTCCAGGATGCATAGGTAAAAATTAAGCTAGGGTGGGATGGGGGAATGGAGCTGCCCTACTACTTACCTTTGGACGGTTGCAGCCAGACCTCATACACCTCGCACACCTCGGCCCATTTCTTCTGAAGCCAGCAAGGCTTTTCTTAAGGTCTCTGTAGATGATAACAGAGCTCCAGTTCAATCCAGAGCTGTTATCGGCTGCAGAGGCTTTTCCTAAAGGCATTTCCTGAAGGCCTTTGTAGCTGATAACAGAGCTCGATCTGGAGTTCTGTTCTTGGTTGCAGAGGCCTTCAGGAAAGCCTTGTTGGCCTTGCCAGCCAAAGAAGTTCCTGAAGGCCTCTGACAATAAAAAGGAGGCCAGGGGCAACGTGCAAAGAGATGAGTCAGTGGGCGACATCTTCCCAAAAAATAAGACCTGATGCCTTTTTGGTGGCAAAAAATATTAGACAAAGTTTTATTTTGGAGATACCTAGGTAGGTAGGTGGATGGATGGATGGATGTTTTTTATAACATCATATGTTTTGTTTTAGAAAGTAAGCTGTTCCATGTAAATCTGACTTTTGCAGTTGAGTAATGGTGTTTTGGTCAATCCCAGTGATGATATTTCAGATGTTTTGGAATTGTATACAAAGCACCAATTATTATTGGTCCTATTTTTGCTTTCTTGTTGTCACTACCTCTATTTACAGATTTTTATATATTGTAATTTTCTACAGGTGTTTTTCTTCTATTTTGTTGTTTCAACATGCACTATTTTTGTATTTCTTATGAATTGTTAAATTTAGGGTGCTATGTGGCATATACTTGTTTATGAAGTATATGAAGTCCTTGGTACTTTCTGAACATATTTGTATTCTTGCAGATATTTCATAAAATGAAAGCACCAAAGATTCCACAGTTCAAATGTGAGCTACAAATATTTTCTTCTATTGGTACATGCTTTGAATTTAAAAATATCAGAGTTCTTTAGCTTCTTCATTTTCTTTTACTTTGTTTATTTCATGGTCTTGCCAGTTCTTGCTTGCAGTCAAATGGTATTTCTTGCAGATTTTCCAATGCACTATTTTTGCTATCTTGTCATGTTGATTTTTGTATACTCAGTCTATGCAATCTTGCAATAGCTAACTACATGGTCCACTGTTCCTTGGGTCTTTTGCAGAGACAGCATTTGCTTTCTGGTGTGTTTTCAATTCTGCCTTGTCTGCATTTGTACTCAAGGCTTGTGCAGCCAAAATTTAGCTCCTCTGTTTTTTTCTTCAGTTTTATGGCTCTTAGACATTCTTAGGTTTTGTTACCTGCTTTATCTGCTATATTTGGTTTGTTTGTATTTTTTTAAATTTACTGGCCAAGTAAAACTTTGCTGTGCCATGTTTCTTTACTATTCTTTATTTGGTCATTCCTATAAACCAGTTTGATCATTCTTGTATTCAGTAAGCCTTTGTAATATAGAAGCTTCAGTGCATCTTTTTCATTATACTTCAGACATTCTTCTAATGCCCTTTTTTTCCCCTTCAGATGTCTGGTGCAGTGGTGGGTTTCAAAGTGGTTTACCACCAGTTCAATGGGTGTGGCTTGGTGGGTGTGCTTTGCACACTTATGCACAATTTGTGCACACGCATGCACCAAATGCCCAATTTGCGCACATGCAGAGGCTTATGTACTCACTTCCTGCACGCCTGCACTCTCCCTGTGTCTTCAACAGTTGATGCGCAGCAATCTGCTATGCCACACAAAGCAGCTGTGCTTCAAAAGCAGGTTAGTATGGGAGTCCAGTTGGGCATGTGGGCCCAAAAGCAGCTCATCAGAACAAACCAGTTCGATCTCAGTAGCATTTGACCTCTTGTCTGGTGCAATTGCAACATTCCATATTCACCTATTCTCCTTTGTAATAGAGAATAGTTAGTTTTTAGTCTTTTTTGATGAATACTTTAGTGATAACAAAACAAGCTATCTTCAGATTCCAGGTTTCCATTATAAGGTGATACCAAAAATTGTACTTAAATTAAATCAGCCAATTAATCAGTTATTTACGCAGAGGCAGTTACCAAGGAAAGCTGATAGCATTTTTAACTGCACACAGTCTGAAATTTGGCTGTACATAAAACAATTTGTTGCACATGTACAGTTACAATTTTATATGCATTTTAATTGTACATGCAATTAAAAATAATATTAAGACATTTGCTTATCAATATCTAAGGACTCTCAAAGCCATCCAGTACAAATGTGTAAGAGCTTTGAAAAAATATCTTTTTTAAGGAGTGCAGCTAGTATTAAAATTGTTAATTGTTTGGGGAAGTATAGAGGAAGTTTGGAACTAAAATAACACACTCTGAATTCTGATCTTCAAACAGATGGAAATTGATTCCCAATTCCTTTATGACTGGGATGCAGGTCCAAAGACTCTCGTTCTAGCTAGCTATCTATCTACAAACTTGGGCTTACCATTCTGGAGAACATTCTTTATGGTAAATGTCTATGGAATTCTCAGTCATCCAAGTCATGGTTGTCCCAAACATGTTTTTCAAGAGGCAGCTGGACTTTCTGATTTTTCTTTGAAGACATTTCACTTCTCATCCAAGAAGTTTCTTCAGCTCTATGTCAGCATTCCAATTCAATCCTTCAGATAATTCAAAACTCTGATATAAAGTCCAATAAACGTAAGAATTTATTAGAAAAGTCAAGTTGACACATATTGGGAAAACCCAAATATGAATTCTCGTGTTTTCCCGCCACCACACTAACACTCACATCCTGCCCCACTTAGTGACTCCCAGGTCACATTAGCCAATCAACCTCCTGTCTCAGCTGCCACCAAATTCCAGTCACTACCGTCCAGATTCCAGCAACTTGATTTCTGGTAAAAGAATGTTGTTGTGGGTATACTCCCTTTGCTACTGTCCTGTTCTCACAGCCTGCCCACCCCCCGCTGTGGCAGCCCAGAATCTGAATCAAGATAGATCTGGGGCTGACAATCTGATTGTTTCTTTCTGGTAAAGTCTGGTAGCTTGCCTTCAACATTATTGGAAAAAGATATAATAACGCAGAGAATAAATATGCCTTGCCGGCTAGCTGACACAAAGACAGTCATAGACATGCTACTGTGTTTTCTTTCTACTTCAGGAAACATTCACACCTATTAGCTCCCATGCTGTTAAATATTTCTAGCAAGTCCTTTGAGAAGGCAGTATCATTTCTTTTGGCTGACAAGCCTCTAGAAAATTTATTAAAATTCTGGGCTATTACCATGGTTGTTTGGAGATTAGCAGCTTAAGTTCCCCAACTCCTCAATTAAATGTGCAATTATTTTGCACATTGAAACATATCGGATTGTTTTAAGCATTTATTTGTTTAACTTTATCCCTGTTAGTTTTGAGTTGTATATATCTTCACCGCAGGGACAAATGATGCAGATTTATTAGAAATACATGTCTTCTATAACTGTGTGATGTACATCATTTCTGCTACTGCAGTAATTTGAATAGAAAGAAACAGCATAGATATCAGACAATGTGACAGTTTAATTTGTTCTATTGTATCATAGTTTTTCTTCTAAATACTATCTAAAACCCAATAATTATCTAACAGTTTTATTCTGAATCATTTAGTCACCTTTTCTTCCAAGTATTCCCATGTTTTTAGCTGAACTTAATCTGTAATGGTAGTCTCAGATCATCAGGCAGGATCTGGAGTGTGTCACACAAGAGCAATCTCAGATATTCTGAACAGTATGTTGGTCATGTAGCATAATATTCATCTTCTCACAAATCCTATTTTGTGAATTTTGTAATATGTATAACTGGGCTGACTGTAATATGTATAACAAGTAACTATAACTGTAATATGTATAACAAGGCTGACAAAATGGAGTTATTTAAATTTTATGGAGGTAGCCAACCCCCCCCTCCCCCCAATAATGGAGTGGTGTCACCACAGCTTTCCACTATCACTGCTTAACAATGCCAGTATTTGTATATGTAATGCTTTAAAGTTACCTATTGAACCTATTAGGGAGCATTATTTTTAGACATTTCATTAATTGGAAAACTGAAACTGTTTTGATTAAGTATTTTAAATCAAGTTTTGTTCTGAGATTCTAACTCTTTTTCTAGTTTGATAAGGCATTTGTGGACAAATGACTTTTCAGGGATCATTTAAGTTTTGAAACATTTAGTAAAGACTGACAGCTGCACAAAGCTTATAATTTGACAATGCTTTATCTCAGTGAAATGAAGCAGCTATGTGGGGAGGGGGATATGCCAAATTAAACCTTTAGGAGTCAGATAAGTATTTTTTCCATTAAAAAACCCCCTGATTTAAAACATGATTGTGCATCAAATAAGAGGATTAGTTCCAGAAGTCCAATAATGCCAGAGGAAAGGAGATAGTAAGACCTACCTTTTCAGAGCTAAAAAAGAATATGAGATAACTGTCCAGATTGTGCTATAGGAAATCCTTCCTTTGCAATTGAAAGAAAAATCAGAGAACTAATTTGATAATGTGTTCATTTATAGCAGTGATGGCAAACCTTTTCGGCACTGAGTGCTCAAACTCGTATGCATGCAGGTGCAGGTGCGGATGCCAGAGTGCCAGAAACCTGAAGAGCAGCTGGCCAGAGTGTACATGCCTGCTTTTGGGGCATTTTGAGCTGTTTTCATTCTGTTTTTCAGGCAAAAAACAGCCTGAAAAATAGCCTGAATAACATCCTGAAAACTGCTCCAAAAATGGCCTGTTTTGGGGGCATTTTGGGAGCCCAAAATAATCAGATTTAGAGGTCTTTATACTTAATTAGTTAATTATAATAATATCTTGGAAGTTGTATTTATCATTTGTATTTTTCAAAGTTTGCTTTTTGGGAGAAATCACGTCATAAGATTTATAAAATACTATGCCAAAATCTAATTATGATTATCAGGTTTTCCTTTCTTGCATTATTAATTTACAAAAATAATTTTATATTTACATATATGCATTAACTTAATTCATAAAGGATAGTATGTGACATACACAAGATTAGATATTTCCTCCAAGCTAATGCCTTTAAGAGTTATAGTGGTGCAGTGGTTAGAATACAGTATTGCAGGCTCCTTCTGCTGACAGCCAGCTGTCAGCAGTTTGAGAGTTCAAGTCCCCACCGGCTCAAGATTGACTTAACCTTCCATTTCGTCAAGGTCTGTAAAATGAGTATCCAGATTGTTGGAGGCAATATTTTGATACTGTAAACTGATTACGGAGGACTGTAAAACACTGTTAAGCATTATATAAGTGGCTATAGAAGTGCTATTACTATTATTCATTAAATATTGTAGTTTTCAGTTAGCCATTAAATTCAATGCCAGGGTTAAATGCAGACCTTTTCTGGTATCACTAAACATATATTGTGGTATTTTACTACTAAAAATCAAATGAACTGAATAGAATTGAAGTTGTCAGTTCCATGGGCCCCTGTGGTTCCAAAAATGTTCTATGTGATATATGATATATTTTTCTCTGTTTTTCCTTTTTTGATAAAGCAATAACAACAGCAAAAAAAAACAATGAAGAATTAACACTTCATTAGATTAAAACTCAGTATGGACTTTAGATAAATCTTAAATAGAATACAATCAAATTTCAAATAATTGAGAAGTAATTAAGTTGCAGTTAAGACAGGCTTTCTTGAAAAGTTTTTACTGGCTTGACAAGGCACTCCTGAATGATAATAACATTTTTTCCTAGTTTTATTTCATTTCAAAAACATTGCCATTATTGCAGCAAAAACTAACAAACAAACAAACAAGAAGGAATATAATTGCTACAATAAACTAACCCCACTCTTCCTACAATGCTACTACTATGTACATACAGTCATGAAGGAGCAAAGAAAGCTGAATTTGCAGAAAGAATGGAGTGCTGGTACTAGGGTAGGATGGCTTGTGAAATGTTATAGATTTTCCAGTAGAGACCCCATTATGAAATGTTATGCCCAGGTAACCATCTTCCAATATATGTATCATTGTGTTCTGGATAAAAGTTTGATACATCAACTACACTAGTACATACAAACTTTCTTTTCAGTTTTAAAATTTGTAACTCAAGCATGCATTCAAAGATCTTTTCAGAGGACTACAATGAAGTTTTCCCCTGATTTTAGTTAGCCAAACTGTTATGTTCATTATGAAATAATAACTCCTCATGAGCAGCATTAGCTTTCACTAATTCTGATTAATGAGCATGGTTCATTTAGAAAGGGAAGAGTTTTCTGATGGTCTTTCTTTGTGGGAGAAAATATCCTGAAAATGTATCAATACCCCACATTCTAAAAACCAAGATTATCTGTGGAAACCTCTATGAAATTGCATAATGAAATTTAACCAGTTCATTAAAAAAAAAAATCACCACTGAGACTATTTAGGGTGAATCATGCATGCTGCATTAGTTCATTGTCCTACAGTGTAACCTGAGCAGGCAGATAATATACCTTTGGGAAACTTTTATTCAAAGTTTTAAGTAAAACTGAGCCTAATCCAAATTTGTTTATCCAAGTTAGAAGAATTTGAGTGTCACTGGACACACACTATCCCAAATGCTTCTGCTGTTCTTGTATAAAATCTTTCACCCCATCAGAAAAGTCTCTTATATTATGGAGTTTATGTAATCATGAGATTTACTTTTTGCTGCTTCATATTAAAACAAATGGTTCCTCCTTTCTTCCCAATGATTTATTCTCGTTAATATACATATATTAATATATACATATTTCTTTCTTATAAAAGATGATCCATGGTTTTTTTATTTATCAGTACATTTTATGTGGTCATTGCAGTTTCAAGAGAAATACCTGCAGGAAAGTACACCTGCTGTATTTTAGTACTTTAATAATGCAACAGCTCAGTTGTTAATAAAATGAAATGTTAATTTTTTTTGCTAATGCTTAATGAATTTCTATTCTAAGGTAACACTTAGTTGTTGTTTTTTAAAGTACACAGTCTATGACTTCATTGTTATCAAGGTAGCTGACTATTTCAGTGCTTTTTCTACAGGGACTTGAAGACCACCTGGAACAGTGGTGGGCTGCTGCAGGTTCAGACTGGTTCTAGTGAACCCTCATGAACAACAATCAGTTGGTCCTGCCCACCCACTCTTGTGCTATCCCAAATGTCTTACATTTCCTTCTTTTGCAGCTCAGCTATTCTACTTACTGGAGAAGGCTAAAAGGTAAGCTGGAGAGGTTCAAATTGTTGTTTAGTGAATGCTGTGCATGCTCACTGAATCAGTTGTTAAACCAGTTGCAGCCCACCCCTGACTTGAACACTTCAGCTGGTACTATATGTGGTGGTAATGATAAACTCTTGGCTCATAGCACATGATCTAATTGTGGTTGAAAAGAAAAAAGTATAGATAATAAAAGTTGCAATAATAGGCAATCATCTGCACCACGATAACTGTCTTGGTTCTGCAACTCAACAGGACAGACACAGACTTCAGAGGATAATTAGGACTGCAAAAAAACAATCACTACCAACCTGCCTTCAATCAAGAACATATATACTGTATGAGTCAAAAAGAGGGCTGTGAAAATATTTACAGACCCCTCACACCCTGGACATAAACTGTTTCAACTCCTTCCCTCAAAACAACACTCCAGAGCACTGCACACCAGAACAACTAGACACAAAGACAGTTTTTTCCCAAAAGCCATCACTCTGCGAAACAAATAATTCCTCAATGCTGTTCAACTATCATGAAGTCTGCACTATTACTGTTAATCTTCTCATCACTTCTTATCACCCATCCTCTCTCACTTGTGACTGTATGACTGTAACTTTGTTGCTTGTATCCTTACAATTTATACTGACTGTTTCCTTATATGATTTGATTGCTTATTGTACTCTATGACTATCGTTAAGTATTGTACCTTATGATTCTTGACTCTTGATGAATGTATCTTTTCTTTTATATATACTGAGAGTATTTGCACCAAGACAAAGTTCTAGTGTGTCCAATCACACTTGGACAATAAAGAATTATATTATATTTTAATGGGAGAAAACAAAGATCCCAAAGTATCACAACAGAATATCAAAATTGAAAGATTATGGAATAAACAGGAGGTTGATCCAGAGATTATTGGCTTTGATCTGATTATCCAAAAAAATCTTAGATGAAAAAATTTCTATCTGCCAATTACAAAAGCCAAAATGATAGGATCCACAGGTATCCAATAATGTATTATGGAATCCTAGGTTCTTGAGAAGAACTCAGTGTCTAGGATGACATATGTTGTTTAAATAATAATAATAATTTAAAATCTCAGTGGCCATTATTACCATAATTCTGAACTCTCAAGTAAAAAACATGCTAGAACAGCAAATCACATTTGAAACTTTGGCACTTTCATATACACAATGTGTCTACGAAGGCTCTGCATTACAGGATACAGATTGTTTTGGCAGAATAATCATTCTTCCTTAATCAGGCAAATTAAATTTTTAGGAAGGTTAAACAGTCAAGGAAAATTCTATAACCATTCTAAGTATCATACATTTACACTAAAAAAATATGCATACTATCCAACGAAGTGAAAATAGTCTCCTAATGAAGAACAACAAAATCTTTGCAGTACTGTAGATGAAAAAGTAGCAAAAGCTATGTGAGACATTTTAAAATGTATTCATGATTTGGAAAGTTGTATGATTTTATGTATAAATCTTTCAAATAAACATTCATAAGTTTGGGAGAGCTTATTCAAGTGGATCATTTGGAACTATAGAAATACTATATTTCTTACCACCACAGTCACTGATTCTTGAAAAAAGGTAGGTGCTGAATATTTGAGAAATTATGAAGAAATAAAATTTCTCAAAAAAGTATACAGAATATGTGATTTATAATGTTCTTTCAACTTCCAAGACATTATTATAATTAACTAATTAAGTATAATGACCTCTAAATCTGATTATTAGCTTTAAAATAAAACAGCTGTGTGACTGCTAGACACAGTTGGTTGTTATAAGAGTTCAGCTCATGTTTCACTTCTCTGAACATGGCATATGTCACTTGCTGAATTGCTCATACTGACTCATGTTTCTTGACAGAAAAGAATAATGTGTTTGATTTTTAAGATAGCAAATTGGCTGAATAACATCATATAGTAATTGCTCAAAAGTAAGCTGAGTTGCAAATTATTAAGAAAAGCTTAGGCAAAAGTAGCATTATCTGTTCCTATAATCTTCCATGACTTGTCACAGCCCATTAGAGACACATTGCTCCTCCTTTTCCTTTTTTGGAGATATAGACTGGCAGAAAAAGTAATATATTCACTGAAAATGCTTGGCTAGTGGACAATATGTGTATATATATTTCTGTACTTTCATCTCTGAGCCATGTACAACATTAATCTGGGATCACATTGTATATACATGTCTGAAACCAATTTCTAATTTATATGTAAAATGTAGCATTTTAAGTTTGTCTAGATAATCCTAAATTACAAGGTCTATATTAAGATTTATATCAAAAACATGATTAGTCTCTTTGTAATGTTCATGAAAGTTCATAAATCAAATTCATAAAAATTCAATCTTGGAATTCACTTCCATTAAAGGAGCCTCCTGGCTTTGAAAGAGGAAAAAGATTGGACCAATTCATAGAAAGCATGAGGATCAATGACTGATAGACCTAAATGACAATGTATCTATGAAGGCTATCTACTAGGAGATGGCTAATAAACTTCCTTTTGCAGTTAATTGGCCTCTGTAAGTCCAGACTGCTGGCTTAGAAGGGCACTGCTTATGTTCTAAATTGTTGTATGCTACCTACTGTGGTTGGCAACTATAGATATCAAAGCCTACAAACAGTGTTGAAACTCCAGTTGCAAAGATCTTAATTATGCCATTCCGATCCCTGATTTGCATACTTCAGTAATGGGACTGGCAACATTAAATGATGTTGGCTTCTGGTTATCTAAATTCCAGTTTGTGTTGTCCAGTTGTATAGTAGAAATGAGTGGCAGTACATAAATTTTGGTACTTCATGTCACAGTTGTTACCCTGGGGGTGAGGAGAAAATTTAAATAATGTTTATGCTGGCATGCCACCTATAAGCCAGAATGTATCATTTTCATTATATAAAAATGAAAGCAAGAGCAATGGGGGGACCCTCTGGTAGCAGCTTCTACTCCTAGTGTCTTTCTTATTTATACATATGGCTTTTGGCTCCCAATGGAATTCAAATGAAGCAGAAGGTTTCAGGCCTAAAAATGATATCTGGATAACTTTAGCATGTACTTGTGCATAAGATTTTTGGCACTGTTCAACTCCATCTGTTTTTTTTAGTGGACTGAGAATAATAATAAAAAATCAATATGCTGTTGAGACTTGAATTTATGTATATATCTGTAGTTTTCTCAATTGCTATCCTTTCAAGAATAAAAATATTCTATCATGAAATGCTACCATTGATATATTTTTAATTAAGAAATCTGTTCAATTATTTATAAGAAATTTAGAATGGAAATACAAGTTACTTTTCAGCTTCCTATCAGCTGAAACTGAATCATTCATTATAACATATTCACAAATGTAAGCAAAACTTTATATGGACTAGAATCTGGAATGTAAAAAATAATTGATTAAAAAGCCATAATCTAAAAGCAGGTGGTTTCTGGTATTAAAAAGCTCCATAGAGTAACATATTTGTAGTTCATGAAATCTTACCATTAAACTTAAAAAAGAAACAAAAGGAAGAGTCTTTTTGATACAAGATGGGTGACCAATAAATTTAATAGAGCAATTAAAAGAATGACCAAATATTTTCTAATTTATTCAAAGTGGTCCTGAGTATCCCTGCTAACATACCAATTTTTCCCCATCTTTACCCTTTAAAAGAATTTTTAGAGTTTACTCACATTAGTTGGAATACAAGATAATATTGTATAATAAATAATGGAATGGTATATTTAATAAATGCCTATAAGTTTCATGTGCATGTAATTTAAAGTTAATTGACTTTTTAAATATTTTCTGCTATTGTGTTCTATATGGAGTCAAATGGCTGCTGAGATATGGATTTCATATCCATACACTTTCTTTCACTTTAATGGAAGAATAACTTTGTGTGGAAAATGGATGAGAATAAGGAATATTTCATATGTCATAATTCAATGATATAAGTTTTCGCCACAGCTTTCATGCTTATCAGACTGCGTTATTGATCAACAGAAGTATCTGCAGTTGAAAAAAAAAGTCAAGATAGTACACATATAAAAAAGAGGATGGGGCTCTGCACATGAAATTGTGGCTGGTTACTTTTCACCCATTCCTGCTATGAATTCCCCTGCTGACTGTAGATTCAGTTTATAGATGCCACCAACATTCATTGCAATACAGGCCTTGAATCATCCAGCAGTACAGTAAAGTAACCTAAACAATTGTATTGAAAATTGGAAGCATATTATTTGGAAAAGTAAGTAGCCACCTTTTTTTTCCCCAGTAACTTACACAAATCGTA
The DNA here is from genome assembly GCA_004320025.1 of Laticauda laticaudata. Classification (NCBI taxonomy): domain Eukaryota; kingdom Metazoa; phylum Chordata; class Lepidosauria; order Squamata; family Elapidae; genus Laticauda; species Laticauda laticaudata. Next base: position 17,930 of record BHFT01054366.1, read on the forward strand.
AATGTTGCAAATAGCTTTCCTTTAAACTGAATGAGGTCTGTGTTGACAAATACAAGGTGACAGAACCCCATTTACATTGTGACAAGTTTCACTGTGATATTTTTTTACAATTATTACATGTTGATAAATATCTGTCATATAAATGCAAGTTTACCAAACATTAATTTTCCCTAATTACCAGAGAGAAATCATATCTAAAATGTATGCAACAATGTTAACACCTTATTTATAACTCCCCTAGGCAAAATCTACATTGCCATTTCTTTTTTACCCATATAATTCAGTGTCAGCTAAAAAAGTAAACAATATAAAAATGCTGTTTATTAAAGATTTATAAACTAAGACAACAAACAGCCCTAATGGGAGGTATTTTTTAAGAAAAGAGGGAGGTGCATGATTTGGGAAATGAATGTGCAGTATGAAATGCTGATGTTTTCATGACTGTTGTTGAAGGTGATTATAGAAAGTAGAATTTGACAATAATTTGTGTATGTTAATGGTTTAATTAATGATTAGTTCAACAGTGAAAGTCTATTTGATCTAGCTGACTGCCTTTATAGGTATTTTGTCAAATGATCAAAATAATTATCAAAACAGCATGCAAATTATGTAAATATGTAAATTGATATAAATATCTATATTTACACAATTGTTCATTCATTACTTAATTATAAGCATTTATTGTCCTTCTCTTGTATCAAACTGATTTCCAACCAAAAGATACAAAACACAAATTACAGATAAGATGTTCAAAAAATATCTCCATGTCATCTTATGAGGAGCAAAATTTCCTTGACTATAGTTTGTTTCATGATTGCAGAATGCCTAAACATCAGCAAAGTAAAACCTCTTTAAACTGTGTTTTTGTTAGCAGCCTAATAATTCCAGTTGACACAGTCAGATATTGTTGAACAGTGAAGAAAAACAAGCTATGGTCATGACTCCAAAGATCCTGTCAGTGCCCAATCAACCACATCATGAATTATTGTTGGATGAGTTACATTATGTGTGAACACTCATTCGAAAAAAGTGTTCCATTTGAAATTGAGGAAAAATCAAATTATTATTATATGCATAACAATATGAAATAACATCTGCCAGTTCTTTTGCTCATTTTGGCCTTCATGTGCACTGCATTTTTTCCAAGAATCTGGGAAGTCAAAATGTATTGGCATAATATATATGCAAATCCAAGTAGCTTGGTCTTTTGTAAATGATATGGACATTTTGACAATATGCACATTTCCTAAATTTGAGTTAAAAAGCTATTCTATTTATTACCTTATTTATGTGTCTTTATTCTTTCTTTATTTTTGTTATTTATTTTTTGTTATTTATTGTCTTATTTCAATATTCATGTTTTGTTTCTTTGCATATTTGGTAAGTTCCAATTTTTAACTGACATCAACCTAAAACTAATAAGGATACCAGTGCATGCAAAATACATGTTTGTGCAGGTAAGATTATCAACCTTGATGCCAACCAAAACCAAGCATTTAATAGTGAGTGCCAAACCAATTAAACAGGTGTCAAGAAAGTAGGGGCAGGCATATTACAAAGATACTTATCATGTTCTTTCTATAAATCTTAATATAGACCTTGTAATTTAGGATTCATAAATCAAATTCATAATAATTCAACCTTGGAATTCACTTCCATGAAAGGAGCCCCCTGGTTTGAAAGAGAAAAATAATTGGACCAATTCATAGAAGGCATGAGGATCAATGACAGACCTGAACGACAGTGTATCTAAGAAGGCTATCTACTAGGAGATGGCTAATAAACTTCCTTGTGCAGTGAATTGGCCTCTGAAAGTCCAGACTGCTGGCTTAGAAGGTCACTGCTTATGTTCTAAATTGCTGTATGATACCTACTGTGGTTGACAACTATAGATATCAAAGCCTACAAACAGTGTTGAACCTCCAAGACCAACAAACACAGACCAAGACTCCCAACCAATCATGATGAAGAAAAAACCATTCTGGCAAAGCAGAGGCTAGCCCCAAATTTAAAATTGAAATGGCTGTAAAAGTCTGACTCACAGACAAACACAATACAGAAGCCTGATGATGGCAGATGAGATTCTGCCGAAATATTGCTACAACTTTAAAAGCACAA
>BHFT01054369.1:0-20156 GCA_004320025.1 Laticauda laticaudata
TTCCGTGTTGTCCGCTTTGGTTATGCAAATTCGGGGCACTTTTGAGAGTGGATAACAACGGATGGAACATTTTGCTCGTCTGCTGCGTCCTTTTTACAAACGTTTTGCATCCATTGGCCAGTGTGACAGGGCCTTAAGCAGATATGACCTCATTGACCACACTCACTCTGTCAAAGATCTTGAAGTGCTCATATCGAATAACCTAAGCACCAGAGCCCACTGCAACAACATTGCAAAAAAAGGTTTTAATAGTTGTCAATTTGAGCTTACGAAGCTTCCCCTCTGGTAATACTGATTTGCAAACTGGGGCATACACAATCTTTGCTAGACCAATACTTGAATACAGCTCCAATGTCTGGAATCCATACTGGTGTATCAGACATTAATACAATTGAGCAAGTCTTGAAGTATTTTACAAGAAGAGTACTACACTCCTTTGTTCGCAACAGAGCACCCTACACCACCAGACTTGAGATTCTAGGCTGAGACAGTCTTGAACTACACTAGCTAAGATTGGATTTAAGCATAGTACATAAATTCAGGTTACAATGTCGGACCAGTTATTGAATATTTCAGCTTTAACCATAATAACACAAGAGCACAGAACAGGTATAAACTAAATGTAAACCACTCCAAACTTAATTGCAGGAAGTATGATTTCAGCAACAGAGTGGTCAATGTCTGGAACTCACTACCTGATTATGTTGTTATATGCTCAAGCCCCCACTCCTTGACTCCTTGAAACTAACCTCTGTCAACCCCACCCCATTCTTAAGAGGTCTGTAAGAGGCGTGCATAAGCACACAATCATGCCTACCATCCCTGTCATATTGTCCCCAATTATTAGTTCCTATTTCATGTATTTACACTTATGTTTATTCTTATTTCTTTTATATTATAAGCATTTGACAAAATAAATAAATAAAAATAAATATTTTCCTCTCTGTGGTTCAGAGAGTCCAGAGAGAGAGGGTAGGCTCGAGTCCTCGGCCTATTGGACTGAGTCTGTGCATTGGTTGAAGCTCCGCCCTGCGCCATGGCCACACCCCTGTTTTTGATTTAATCCAGCCAGGATGGATGTGATTTCTGGGGCTCCACTTTGATTGGACGTAGATGTCTGTTTCTTTGATTGCAATTTTTTAAAGAGAGAATCAGCACTAGGAAGCAAGAGAGGAGGACAGCAGCCAGGTCAAAGGGGTTTTTCACTACCACAGTCCAGGTGGGAGTGCTCAGGGCAGAGGCCCTAGCACTTGGGCCATGACTGTATGGCTGTGGTTTTCGTGGCAGCACAGCCATCGGTTCGATTAGGATCTCAGTTGTTTGGTGCAGTAGCGTGGCAGCAGCATGGGTGATCGGCCCAAAGGGAGGAAAATCAGCTGCTAAGCACAGTAGCGCAGCAGCAAGTGGCTGGAGTGGGCAGTTGGACTGATAAGAAGACTGGCACTGTGCTACAGCAACGCAGCAGCAGGCTGCTTGATCGAACGAATTGGCCCGATCCCAGCTGGGCAGTACAACCACGTGGCAGTGGTTGGTGCAGAAGTGGAGGATCGAATCCAGCTGGAGACTCAGTGTTTGACCAAGTTGCCAGTGCTGGAATTCCAGTTACAGCTGAGGTAATGTGTGGTGCACCAGTAGATCTGTACGCAGGTCCCTCAGAGTGATCGGAAGGATGTGGCTGCAGTCCAGTAATAGGCCTCTCAGACCTGCTTTACTGGCTTGGAGGTAAGACTGAATGTTTGGAACTGGTATGGGGCCTAAAGGGCAAGGTAAGAGATTGAATATGAAAGTAACTCCTCATCCCTTCCCCCTCCAGGAACCAGTCTCTCCCTCGGGCAGTTTTACAGCCCTTAACCCACCAGATAAGATGGCAGACAAAGAGTAGGTAGGTGGCCATACATCTAGGGGCACATCTAGGGACATCTAGGGGCAGATCTAGGGACAGGCAAAAGAAAAAGGCTCTTGAACCTAAAAAGCCTTCCAGGATAGAAGAGCAAGATGCCTTGAGAAGACAAAGGCACTGGAGGAACAGGTTAAAAAAAGCCAGTGTGCTTCTGGGGGGAGGAGCCTCAGATCACCGCCCCCAGATGAGTAAGCTCCTCCTGCTCAGCCTCCAGTGTTACTGATTGAGCCTGGGCCTACTTCTGATGTAGGCCTTGTTTATAGGCCTAGTCCCATGATGAGTCATCTGAATCTGCTAATCCACAGCTCATAGAGGAAGGCAGGGATTATGAAAGGGATCCTCATACAGCCTTCCAGGATGATGCTCCTCCTAAGAGATCTAGACGAGGAATGGAAACAACTTTTACCGCCACAGCTTCCAGCCTGTGTGATCCTGAAGGGTCAGAACAGGAATTGCCTTCTCACATGGAGGCAATTATCTCAAAAGCCATTAGGTGGGGTATTGTGCAAAGTCTTCAAGCACAGGTGTCTGAATATTCACACTTGGATCCTTCCATCCATTCCAGAAGTAGACACTCCTTGAGGGATAGGGTCTCTCCTGACCATTCCATACATATCTCCCATCTAGAGCCCCAGAAGGGGACAAGAGAGAATCTGATTTCTCAGAGGATGGAGACATTGTCCCTGAGAGACCATCCTTTTCAGGTTTCTTTGAATCCCATAAGTTCCGGGCCTTATTGTTCAAGGCTAGGAAGACAGCTCAGTTGGGGCCAGAGGCTGATGTGGGATATATAGAAGGTGATACAACAGCACCTCCAGACCAGTTTTTTGATGAACCTACTGTATACCCTGAAATGGTTCCAGCTCCCAAGATTATTTTTAAATGTCATTAAAAAACAACTGGACTCCCCTGGCACAGCATCCATGTTGTTGGCTAACAAATGCTGATACTTTAATATGGGTCCTGAACTTACTAGCTCGTTGCAGATGCCATCAGTAGATGGTCTGGTTGTGACCTTGGTATCGACTTCATCGAACTCTGCAGATCTAGAGGAAGCCTTGAAAGCAGTGGATAAAAGATTTGAACAGTCCCTCCAGCGTAGGCACCAGGTGGCTGCCTGGGCAGTCAAAGCTGCATCGGCTGCCTCATTTTTCATGAGGGCACCTTACCCTGGCTTCACCAACTACAAGACAGGATCCCTGCTGCAGATGTTTGGGTCCATCAGGCTAGTAGCAGTGGCTTAACTTACAGCAGATGCTACCTTAAATAGAACCAAATTCGCAGCCAAAGCCATTGCCACTTCACTGGCTGTTCAAGGGATGGTCTGGCTGAAAAACTGGCAGGCCAATGGCTGGCGCAAATAGAAGGTGGCATGTTCCCCTATAAGGGGAGATACATTGTTTTGGGAAGTCTTGGATCCCCATCTTGTAGAGACCAAAAAAGAAATACTTCCATCTCTGATAAGGAGGTCAAGTTTCAGGGCAGTTCCAGGGCTCAAGGCCACAGAGGCAGGCCTTTAATCAGCAGGAATGCCCACAGAAAAGAGTGGCCAAAGATAGCCCTCAAGTCTCAGGCAAGTGGCCCTTTCATGGGGGAGGAAGTCGCTTCTTCCATCACTCCCGTTAATTGTGGTAGTAGTTCTCCCATGGGGGCAAATTATCCAGTTTTGTTGCCCAATGGGAGGCTACAACCTCCGATACTTGGGTCCTAAATACCATCAGACGTAGCCTTTTCTTAGAATTCAGATCACAACCCCCCAGGCTCTATGTGCCTTGCCCTGTATCCCGTAGAAAACACATGGAACAAGCTATTCAACACCTGCTGGATATTCAAGCCATTCAGACAAACTGAGTCATTGAGTTAGCAGGGTATGGGATTCAACTCCCTTACCCTAGCCTTGGGTGTGGTGTGTGTGTGTGTGTGTGTGTGTGTGTAGAGCTATTCTTGACCTTAAAAGGCTCAATAAATATTTGTGTTAGAAGCATTTCAGGATGCATTCGCTATAATCTATTCTGGAGAACCTCAGGGAGGGTGACTTCCTCACCTCAACTGATCTGACAGAGGCTTACCTGCATATCAGGATTTGCAGGAGCTCGGGGGGGGGGGTTTNCGGGGGGGGGGGTTTTCTATGCTTCAGCTACGCTGGGAGACATTTTCAATATAGGGCTAGGCCCTTTGGTCTATCTTCTGCCCCTCGGGTATTCACATAAGATTCTGGCTGCATTGGCAGCTCGCTTAAGAACCATCCAGGTAAGGGTGCAATGTTACCTGGATGATATCTTAATTCAATCATCCTCACAGGACTGTGCCTTGAAGGACCTCCAGGTGACAGTTTCCCTTTTGCAAGACCACGGTTTCTCAATTAACCACAAGAGTCATTTCATACCAACCAGATGTTTATTACATCTAGAAGTGAACATTTAACATTGTGTCTTGCAAGGTCTTCCTTTCCCAGGAGTGCAAGATAGTCTTCAAAAACTTGTGGGGGAGCTCACAAGGGCAGGTAAAACTCCTTTGTCACTTCTCTCCCAACTTTTAGGCAAAATGGTCTCTTGCATTGTGGCTTGAGCTAGGTTACATTCTAGAAAGTTACAGTGGTTCCTCTTGCCCTACTAAAAAGCAGGCAAGAGCCATTCATCATTTAAAGTCATAGTGCCCAGGTCAGTCAAGCAATGGTTGCAGTGGTGGTCTTCCCAGACAATAAATTCAGGTCACTTATTCAAACAGCCGCTTTGCCTGTTCATCACTACTGATGCTAATCTCTGGCTGGGGGGCTTATCTGCAGTCACAATTGGCACAAGGCCAGTGGTCTGTTGAGAGTGATAAGATGGGCTCTCAAGAAATTCAGAGGCACTACACAGAATGTACGTCCTAAATTTGATGGGATAATATTGCCACTAAGGCACATATTAAAGGCAAGGTGGCACCAGACCCAGAGCTTTAATGTTGGAAGCAAAATGCCTGGATATGAGAGGAATCTCTTTGGCCAGAGAGGAATCTCTGATCCATTAGAGCAGAACATATTTCTGGGGTAGAAAATGTACAAGCTGATTGGCTTAGCAGGGCCAGAATTGATCCCTCAGAGTGGAGTTTTCCATTCTTCTATTTCAGGAGCTGACATGATGGTTTGGACTACTGGTTGTGGACTTATTCGCATCTCCAAACAATGCCAGACTCATCAGGTTTTTCACCAGGTTCGCGACACAGGGCAGAAGGGACCAATGCCCTCAGGAGCAGGTGGCCTCAAGGTCTCCTGTATGCCTTCCCTCCTCTTCCGCTTCTACCAGTGGTCATCAGAAAGGTACTGGAAGAAGATGCAGAGGTCATACTTCTGGCTCCTCACTAGCCCAGACGTCCCTGGTTTGCGGACCTGGTGAATCTCTCAATCACCCAGCCATGGAGGATCCCTCCTTACAAAGTTTCATTACACCAAGGGAAGATAACTCATCCAGAGCCTCAGTGGGTCCAACTGACCACATGCTGGTTGAGCAGCACACTTTGAGGAAACAGAACATCTCAGAAAGAGTCATCCACACCATACTAGCGGCTGGGAGATCCTCCACTAATCGCATTTATGAAATCACATGGAGGGTTTTCTGCCAGTGGTGCAGCAAAACTGGGATCACACCTCAGTAGCCAACATATTGGAATTTCTCCAGAAAGAGCTTCTTGACCAAGGGCTCTTGGCCAACACCCTACATAGATAGGTGGTTGCCCTCTCCTCTGTACTGTTTATTCATAGGAAGGGGTCCTTGTCTCTTAACTGTCTGTTGGTTCCTGAAGGAGCTTCAAACCTCAGAACTCCAGTGGTTCATAGGTTCCCCACTTGGGATCTCTCTAAAGTGTCAATGGCATTAATGAATGATCCATTTGAGCCTCTCAGATCTATCAGTTTACATCTGCTATCACTTAGGTAGCCTTTTTAGTAGCCATCACTTAGGCCAAAATAATTTTCAAGATGGCTGCTCTTTCAGTCAGGGAGGATCTGTGTATTTTCCACCCAGATAGGGTTTTGAGATTAGACCCCTCTTTCACCCCCAAGATCATTTCGAGGTTTCATAGATCCCCAGAACTTATATTACCCAATTTCTGTCCCAATCCTACACATAATTAGGAATGGGTGTGGCATACTCTGGATGTTCACAGAGCATTAAAAATATACATTCAGAGAACATGTCCAATCCGTAAGACAGAGGCACTTTTCGTGTCCTTTCAGCCGGGCACATTAGGTCTACAGTGGGTAGATGGATTCGTGTTTGCATATCTAAGGCCTATTAGAGTAGGTCTCTTCCTGTGCCTCGAGGGGTGATGGCCCACTCTTCCAAAAGTGTGGCAATGATGGCAGCATGGGCTACTCAAGTACCCATTGAAGAAATCTGTGGAGCGGCATTTAAGAGGATACGGAATGTATTAACTTTTTGGTTACCAAATGTCACATGATTGAAAGACCTATTCATTTGTAGCATTATTATTGTTTATATTGGATTTATATTATGTATCTGTATTCAGTGTATGCCTGTATGTAATAATTGTTGTAAGTATTGTTATTGAGTAACTAAGGAGATGGAAGGACAGATGCTAAACCTAAGGGAGGGAGGAAGGGAGTGAGATGGTTGATGATTTAAAGTAATAAAGGTACAAGAGATAAAGGGGGTAGTTGTGATATGTAAAATAAGTATTCCTTTAAAAAATACGCCATATTTACCCTTCAGATGAACTAAGATAGCATTACTGGAATATTAAGCTGGAGTTATATAAGATTCTCTATTTTCATGAAAACAAGCTTGTTTTTAAGTTTGCAAGAACATAGTCTGGCAGGTTATAGAGAATTGTTGGCAGGTCATGGTCTAATGTCATTAAAAATGATAAAGCCAGAGAGGATGTAGATTATGCCAAGTATGATGCAGATTATTGGAACTAGAAGGGGAAGAACAAATAGGATGGATATCACTGGAAACAGACCCTTCCCCACCCCTGATATTGACCAATGAGAATGTAGAATAGGGTAACGGGGAGGAACGGATAGGCTTTAGAAAATGTATAAAACTCTCTATTGTACTCAAGGAAAATGTCTCTTACACTCTATAGTTTGTGTGACAGCTGTGCCATTTTGTACTGCTACATCTGTACCAGGAAAATAGTATAGTAATAGAAAGTAGTATAGTTGTCATGGTGTTAATTCTAGTGTCAGTCAAAAACTTGACAATAGCTGTCTTAGTATAGTTGATGGCCTAAATATAAAAAGATATTAAGATTTATGTTTCAGAAAGTAATTTTATTGACAAAAAGCAATATGGAAATAACTTGCAAAATAAAAATACAGTTTTGGAGGGGGTACCAAAAATCAATAATTTCAGATTCTTCAACATTTGTTTATCATGGTTTGGTTTGGTTATGTCTAGAAAAAATGAAATAATTCTAATATTTCTTAATAAAATTTTGAGAAGTTGTTTTCACTACCAATCTTAACTAACATTTGACTGGTTTTTTATAGTGAGCAGCTGTTTATGCAATAAGTTGTTGCTTCCAAACTTTTGCCATGGAATCATTAACTTTTTGTAACTGCATCCATCATTTGTTATCAACATGAAGATTGTCAAATGGAAATGTACAGTTCTGCCTTCCATTGAGGACCCGTATACTGCACAAGCCAAAAAAGAGGGCTATGAAAATATTTACGGACACACATCCTGGACATAAACTGTTTCAACTCCTACCCTCAAAACAATGCTATAGAGTACTGCACATCAGAACGACTAGACACAAGGACATTTTTTTCCAAACGCCATCGCTCTGCTAAACAAATAATTCGTTGAACATTGTCAAACTATTTACTAAGTCTGCATTACTATTACTACTGTATTAATCCTCCCTTCCTTTCATCCATCTCCTATCATTTATGACTTATATGACCATAACTTTGTTGCTTGTATCCTAATGATTTTTTTTACTGTTTCCCAGTATGATTTTTTATAAATATGATCTTATTTTTTTAATAAATATGATTTTATCTTATGCATCACTATTACTATTAATCCTCCCTTTCTTTCACCCATCTCCTCCCACTTATGACTGTATGTCCGTAACCTTGTTGCTTGTATCCTAATGATTTTTTATTGTTTCCTAGTATGATTTGATTGCTTATTGTACCCTATAACTATTATTAAGTGTTGTAACTTATGATTTTTGACTCTTGATGAATGTAATTTTTCTTTTATGTACACTGAGAAGCATATGCACCAAGACAAAATTCTTGTGTGTCCAATCACACTTGGCCAATAAAGAATTATATTCTGTTCTATTTTATACAGTAGATTTCATTTCATGTAATAAGTATAAATCTCATTGTACTTCCGCTTCTATAGTTCTATAGCTTTGATGTCATAAATGTGAGCAATGCTCCATGACTTGAGAAATAAGGTTCACATTAGATTTATTGTAGATGAAGTGCATCTGTAATTCTAGTATTGATAATTCTCTCTGAGCTACTTCAAAACTGTCATTTCAGCATATTAACTGTAAAGATCAGATGAGCAATCTGGATCAACTATTGTAAAACATTAGACAATATTCTAATTTTTAAAAAAAACAATTTTCAGTTTTCATAAAACAAAGAAAAATAAAACATTTTTTTTAGTGAACAGCTTGGTTCCAGGTTTTCAAATCTCCATACAAATATAATCTTAGTTACATATTCATCTTTCATCTTTCATATTCAATTTCATATGTTATCACTACTTTAAATATTCATTAATTTTCCCCCTCAAATACTTCCCTCAGGCTTATTTTATAACTCTCATTCATTTCTAAATCTATTAAATATCCTTTTCAAGGCTTTCATATTTTTAAAATAATTATACTTTTATCTGTCCTGTATACAATTTCATTCCATATCCACATTTCAAACATTACAAAACAAGGTTTCCCCTATAGTTGCCAGTTAAAATGTGTCATCTTCATATCTTATAGTTGATATAGTTGACATATATCTTATAGTTGATATATGTCACTTTCACATCCCATTAAATATTCTACTTCTAAATTATCCTATTAAACAATTATAATTTTCATCACCTAATAATTATAACACAAATCCTTTTTTTAGTCAGATTCCTCATGGTATTTCCCCTTTAAATTACCTCTAAACAATTTTAAGTTTAAAATAAATAAAAAAATAAAAAGGAAGAAAATAATTAATCAATTCAAATTCATCCTAAAGAAAAATTTAGTATTAATTCCCTTACAATCCTTCTCATAATTCATTTCAATCAGATTTTAGAAATCCTCGTTATACATTAATATAATTCAATTGTGTTTTACATATTTTCATGTTTTATTTTATCTAGCTGTTATACATTCTATTAAGTAACAATTCTAGTTTCATTTTCCATTTTAATTACATATATTTTCCTGTTTTCTACATAATTTCTTATTTCTAAAATATTTACACAGTCCCTTATCACCAAGACCACCATTTCCCGAGATTGCAGAACAAAACCAAACAATTCTCTTTTCACTTGCAATTGTTCCTTCATATTTTTTAGTTCAATTTTCAGTTCCAAATAAAGTTCTGCCATCTTTCAACACTTCCTAGTACTTTTAGACAACCAAATTCTACAAGATTGCTTCCCAGAATTAATTTCAATTATATCCACTAATAATCTGATGTCCAAAGTTTCCAAAACCATCAAACAACTCCAGAACAGTTTTTCTTGCTTCTTTTTTTGTGACAAAGTTCCAAACTCCTCTTTCACTTTCCAGGGGCTCTATTTGATTGTAACAACTTCATTTATTTTGTTATTATTTAAAAGCATCAGGTGGCACTCTTTAGTATGTCCAAGTTCCACCTCCTTTTTTCAGATATTTTCCCTCCTCTTCTTTGTGCAGCTTTAGAAATCTTTTCCCAAGATTTCATAAGTATTTTAGCTCCAGGGTACCTTATATTCAGATGTTAATCCTGCTTAGCCCGGTCACCCAAGCTGTCCTCTTCTTCTCTCTACTCCTGCATGATCTTGTCCGGTCAGAGGAAGCTCTTTGGGATGGCCATTTTGGCCATTGTTGCATCCACCTTCGGAGGAGAGTTTTATGCCTCATCAAGGAAGGGAAATGCATTTCCCCTCAACTCAGCTGGCATTCTCCCCTTTCCTCGCCACCTCTACGGGGTGGCTTCAGCCCCAAATCAGGTAGATCGCTGCCCTCCAGCAGCGAGCACAAACTGAAACCGTGGATGATTGCGGATTCAGTCCATCACTGAGGGAGCCTAACCAGAAGTACTACAATATTCTAATATTCATGTATTATTTTCTTCATATTTCAACCTTTGTTCATTTGCACAGCTTAGACAAAATGGCATAGATTACAAGTAGACAGCATGTGCCATGCAATGCACTTCAGTGCTTTTAATGATTCTGTGTACAGCTTTCCCCAGCTTGATTCTTTACAAATCTCTTGACTACTTTTTCCCCCAACCAATGTGTATTGATGAGAATTCTAGGCTTATCGGGGACAAAAATAGAAGAAAACTATTATGCAAGTTGATTTGGTGGTTCTGGTTTCAAATGCTAATACTTGTCCCTTTTTAATCCCACTAGCCTTCACTAAATCCAATGGAACAGCAAGTATCTGATATAGTGCTTTTAAATCATTGGAGTGTTCGGAATTACGAAGTACAACATGGAGACATAGTTTCACTTGTGTAAGTAGCTTTAAGCAAATGTCAGCATGTCTTTGTTTTCTTCTTTATTGATGAATGATAGTTGTATGATGATTACCATTGCTTTCTAGATGTCATGCCCCTGTTGGAATCTGATTCTGAGGGGGAGGCCAAGCAGCTGACAGGGAGTGGGAGTGTGGCTCTGGTGGCTGTGAAAGAAACTGGGGAAGGGCAAAGTCCAGCTGGGCAGAGCAGAAGAGAGATAGAGCAAGGGAGAGAGAATTCAGAGGAAAATCCAGGCCCACCCTTTCTTCACCCTAGGCGCACATAGGAATGGAGAAGGGAGCAATGTGAGTTGCGCGGCTTATGGGAGAGGAAAGGGCCCTGATTCTCTTCATTAGCTGCAGCTGGAAACAGCAACTTGCAGGAAGCCAATTGTGACTTATCTTTTATTATTGAGGCTTATCTGGGTTCCTGGCATCTTCCCAACCGTGTGTGTTTTTTTGGTTTTTGAAGTCTGCAATTCCTTATCCTGCCCTGTCCAGTTAATTGCTACAGTGTGGTTTGTGTGGATTTTTATTTACAATTTATATGTACTTTGTTTTTGGACTGAATTTCCCCCACTTAAAGACTGTTATTGGGATAGTTTTTTCTCCAGCCAAAGGTAACTGGACATTGGGGGCAAAATTGGAGGTAGGGAATTTTCTTACTTATGTGACTGTGTTGCCTTTGTGCCATGCCCCAGGTCATCACACTAGATTTTCAAAGGATTTTCATTATTTTTGTTATGTTTTGCTATGGGGCAGATATAAATAACTTGCAATGATACAATAGCAGTAGTGATTTAATGATGAACGATTATATAACTTTATTCTAAACTTAGACATTTTTGTGACGAATATGATATAAGCAGGACAGTTTTTCTTCAGTATAGAAAATTATGTGTGCTCTGTGTTTGAATGACTTTGAGAGTGTTTCATTTTTACAGATGCTTGGCGATGAATATGTTTGGTCATTTCCTAATATCATAAAATGAAAAGCTATATGGTGGCAGTGTTTCCTCTGCTAAGAATACTTTTGGCAATTCAAGGATACAGACTGTTTTTGTTTTAATGGATGTAGAAATAAATGTTGAATTGTGCATAATTGACATTAAGCAAATGGATGGTACATGCTTTGAAGACAAAATTAGTTTTTTCAATTTATAATTAAAGTATTTGGTATTTAGAGAGCACTGAGGATTGTCTTTGCTTTTGCTGGCTAAAAATTGCATAAAAATTGCATGTTGTTGGGGAAGTATACTTTATATGTTTATTATTAACATTCTCAAAAATTACTAGTATTAGCAATAAGTAAATCTTTATTGCAGCCAAACCCCAGCAGAATAAAATATGTACGAAGAGTAAAATAAAGAAAGTAAATAATACAAGGTAATAAGTTTCTAGGCTACTTCTTATTTCCTATTCAGTATTTTTCCAAAAAGAATCATATTGTGCTATATCATCATTCACAAGATAGTGCAGGCTTCTCCAGATATTAACTTGTGCCTAATATTACAAGTTTAAGAGGACGAGATGGCTCAGTGGCTAAGACACTGAGCTTGTTGACAAGAAAGATCGGCAGTTTGGCAGTTCAAATCCCTAGCACCGTATCATGGAGTGAGCTCCCATTATTTGTCCCAGCTTCTGCCAACCTAGCAGTTCGAAAGCATGTAAAAATGTAAGTAGAAAAATAGGGACCGTTTGGTGGGAAGGTAACAGCGTTCTCTGTGCCTTTGGCGTTTAGTCATGCTGTCCACATGCCCACGGAGACATCTTCAGACAGTGCTGGCTCTTCGACTTTGAAATGGAGATAAGCATCGCCCCCCTAGAGTCGGGAACGACTAGCACATATGTGCAAGGGGAACCTTTACCTTTAATATTACAAGCTATTGGAAAAACATGCTGTATTATATGAAATGCAGATGATATTTTTATTGGATAAATATTAGGAAATGTAAAACAAATCCACATAACTTGGAAATTTTAGCAGAATAGAAGTAATATGCTTGAAACAATTGCCTGTCTAAAAATTGTGATATAAAGAGTACATGAATAATATATCTTCTGTGTTCTTGATTTGCAAAGGTATGATGACTCCTTGAGTGGGCTGTTATTAAACTACACTGTGAGACTGTTGAAAGTAGCAAGTGAAATCTTGTACTAGCAAATGTGATTCTATATTTAGGGAACATAAATGAAAAGAGATAGCTGTCAGGTTTTCCTCTAGGGTAGGTAAAATACTCAATTTCTGCAATTTTGGAAACTAATTTCTGTTTAAAGATCTATGTCCTTGATACATTTTCTTGAAGTCATTGTTGTTTGTCCATAGTCTAGGGACAGTAAAAATAAGAGTGAAAGTCAAAGGTAGCATAGTTTAAAAATTACAGCCTGCTTCACCTCGGAATTTATTAAAAAACATATAAAATAAAGCCAAGTAGAAGGAATTTTATTTTTAGCCAGCAGTCAATTTCTGTAAAAACTCTGATTTCAACCTTCTGCATTGCAAACTCCAGTCGTTATGGCTGCATTTGGGACGTATAATTCCAAAATAGTTGCTATATCTTGCCTGATCAATATTGCACATTTTATTCATTTTAAACATTTAATCAGTACTGTCTTTTTTTCTTGATAACGTGGTGATGTAGCTTGGGTCTGGTAATAAATACCATTATTTTAGCCTTTTGGTAGTTAATTTGAAGATGTTCCTTGCGACAATACTTAACTAGACATTAAAGGATAAGTAGAGTTTGTGACAGTAGCACTACAGTAGTTCAACAATATTGGTTTTTTTTTTTCTATGAGTTTAAATAGGTGATGTAAACTAAACTAAGATTGTAATGAGGTTATTAATATGAAGGTTAAAAAGCAAAGTGGATTTATGTGTATCTATCTAACACTTTTTTTGCATTAGTACTACATTAGAAAGGATCATTCTTTTAAAATGTTTAATTCTTAATGATCTAAGAGAAAAAAATAAAAAACCACAGAAAAAGAGACCCTTAAAACAGGGAAGATAGTGATGAATTTTTCAAGAAAGCAAACAAAAAGTGAAGAACTCTCATAAACTATTGTAAACTGACACTTCACAACAGGGAAAATATTTAAAACTTTATACATTTTTAATTTTTTACGAAACAAACAAAAATGTCCTGGAAATAGAGACTTGAAACTATAGTGACTTGAAAACTGTGCCATATGTTTCAGTTAAGCCCATGTCACACTGAACCAACGGATGCAAAGAGGATGTAAAACAGACAAAAAAGCTTGCCATCCGTTGGAAACGCGATGCATCTGTTGTGCTACTCACTGCATACGTCTTTCATACGCTCTATCCGTAAAACATCCGTCTACTGCTATTTCATCTGCTCAAAAAGTTTGAGCTGCACAAAACTTTTTGAGCGGATGAACTTTCCGCCGCGTATGATCTACATCCGCGACACATACAGGCAACAAACATTCTACGTCCGTTGTCATCCGTTACATGTCCGATGTATCCTCTTGGAATCCTCTGGACATCCGCGCAACTCACATCCGCTCCAGTGGAAAGCGGAAAGAGGGAGGAAGCGAAAGGTACACGGAACGTCCACACAGCGTTAGTAGCACGGATATAGAAAGGATGTAAGCAGATGCATCTTGTATATACAGCATTAAACACGGACAAAACGTTCGTATATGGGACGTATCTTGGTATTTAGGATGTCTGGAGGATGTCTAGAGTATGTGGAAGGACACCTAGCGGAAAACCGACATTTCCTATAAAAAGGGGAGGAAATCACCTGGATCTCACTTTCAGTCCAGCAGCCTGGTGTGCAGACCTCTTCAGCCTTGGTCTTGTTCTTCCACATCATCCATTGATCTCCACCATGGAGCATCTCACACTCATTTGGTAGCCCACTCAATTCAACACCAGAACCAAGCCCTGTTCAGACTGTTTCACCTTTTCATACGCAAAGAGAAGGAGACGTCAAGAACTGTGTGGGTCCGATGATGGATCGAGAGAAGAGCAGAGTTTGGACTGTATGACAAGCTGACGGTGGAGCTGAGGAATGAAGACACTCGTGCATTCCATCACTTCATGAGGATGCCACCAGCCATGTTTGACAAAGTTGTGGAGCATCTGAGACCCAGGTTGACCAAGGCAAATACCAACTTCCGTCCCAGCTGGACCCTGGACTGAAGGTGGCACTGACTCTGCGCCACTGGCCTCTGGACCACGTACAGAAACTGCAGTACGCCTGGAGGGTGCACACAACACCATCAGCATTGTGGTCAGAGAAGTGGTGCAGGCCATCATCGAAGAATACCTGGAGGAGTCCTCCAGTGCCCCAACTCTGAAGAAGGCTGGAGGAAACTTGCAGAAGAGTGGTATCAGAGGTGGAACTTTCCCCCCACCATTGGAGCCATAGATGGGAAGCACGTGGCCTGCAAAGCTCCAGCCAACTCAGGGTCCACTTATTTCAACTACAAGGGCTTTCTTCAACATCATCCTCTTTGCCATGGTTGATGCTGACTACAAGTTCATGTACATCGATGCTTCAGGCAACGGGTCAGCTTCAGATGCCGGATATACAACGCCAGTCACTCAAGGAGGGGCTGGAACGCAACCTCATCATGGGCTTCCCAGATCCAGACCCCCTGCCCAACAAAACACAAGATGTGCCCTACTTCATCGTGGGGGGAGGGGCTGGAACAAAACCTCATCATGGGTTTTTCCAGATCCAGAACCCTACCCAAGACACAACAAGATGTGGCCCTACTTCATCGGGGGTGATGAAGCCTTCTCCCTCAGAACCTACCTCATGAAGTCCTACACTTCAAGATACCTCACCCATGAAGAGAGGATCTTCAAGCACAGGCTGTCCAGGGCAAGACGGGTGGTGGAGAATGCCTTTGGCATCCTGGCCAACAGGTTCCAGGTACTTCTCACCACCATTCAGCATCACCCAGGGTCTGTGAGGAGCATCGTGGAAGCTTTGCTGCATCCTGCAACAATCTCATGCGTACCCGCTACCAGTGTTGCAGAACAGGCTTGTGGACCGTCAACAAGGTAATGGGGACATGGAGCCTGGTGAATTGGGGCAAGGACGAAACCTGATAGACACTATGGATGTACAAGGCCCCAACAGAGCTTCACATGAAGGAAAGAAGCAGCTCAACCTCCTGAAACACTGGTGCAACTCCCCAGCTGAGCAGGTGAGTGGCAAGACAGGATGGTAGATGCTTAATGGATGCTTCCTTGAGCCTGTCTCATAACACTGATGAGATTGTGCATGTATGTTGAGTGGCCCTACAGATGAACAGGGCATTAATAAGAGCTTTGTTTCATTTTAAAAATGTGTTATCATGAATACAAATTTTATTGATAAAAAAGGGCCATATGTGTGGCAGCTGGGAGGGCGGGCCATACAGTCCACTATGCTTGCCTGGAGGTTTATCTATCCCCACAGGCTATCCTTACCCAGCCACAACTAATCCTTATCCACAAGCTATTCCTTAGCATCCCACAGCTATCCATCCAAGCTATCCTTACCCATCCACAGCTATCCATCCCACAGCTATCCTTCCCTTCTCCCAGCTACCATCCCACGCTTATCCTTTACATCCCCACCAAGCATGCAAAGGCTGAACCCTTTTTCAAAAAGTTTTCACCAACACTATTATTTAAATAAATAAAATGAACCAAGTGTGTGAAGCAAAGATAAACCTTTATAAATAACTGTCTCTAATGTAAACTGTGTGACTTTATATAAAAAAAGGCAAAATGAACCAAGTAAAAGCATCTTGCAGGCAGAAAGAAAAGCGTGAACAAGGCCACAACTCAGTCTCTGCCACTATTCTCAGTTTCACTCTGAGGCATGTCATCGGTCTCAGTTGTTCGAGCGCCAGGGACTGTGGAGGTGGCTGTGGCTGGAGTGCTGTTGAGGCGGCCATTGGGGGTGGCCTGGCCCAAGAGTAGCAACAGGGGATGGTGTGTTCAGGAAGCTCTCAGAGAGCTGACTAGTCTGTGAGGTTGAGAGGCCCTTCCTCAAGGACCTGGGATGTCAGGCAACAGTACTGAAGCACAGATTTTCTGTTGAGGGGTTTGGCTGTGGGTTGAGGAAGGAGGAGTGTAGTGGGACTGTCTGGTCTGCAGCTGGGTCAGGTGAGGCCATCTGTGGCGTGCGATGTACCTGGGCTGGACTGGGAAGGGCTGCCCTCTGCTGGTGGGAGTCCTGGGTAGACTCGTAGCCTTTTGGTAGGTGAGGGGCTGTTGAAAGCCGTGGAAGGGCTGTGACATCGACTGGGAATGGAGGAGCAGTCCTGGAGTGAGTCGGAGCAGGTTCAGCTGGGCTGGAGGGTGTGCATGCACGTGCTGTGATCTTCTCTTCATCACTGGGTACTGGGCCTCGGCAGGTTCTATGAGGGTCTGGCTCACTGTAGGTGGATGAAGGGCTTGCAGTTGAGGATGGTAATATCACTGTGGATCCAGCTGTGAGAGAAGATCTGTGCTGGTTTTGATTGTGTCCTGATTCCAGAGGACAATGTAGCTTCTGGTCTCGCAGTCTGCCTCTTTGCCTGCTTTCTATGGAGGTGGGAGCTGGGTGTGGGTGTGCGTTGGTCTCTGGCTGCCTGCTTCTTCTTGTCCATTTGAGACGGGATCCTCCACATCCTCTGGCATGGGGAGTGAAGTCTGTCGGTGGGGTCTTCTGCGTGGGGCCCTCCAAAACACCTGCCTGGACATATGGTACGCTGTCTCTGGCAGAAAGAGGATTGGCTGTCTGGTGGGCTATCTGAGGGAGAGGGTTGACAGAGGGCTGCTCTCGGTGAAACGGACCTCCCCCTCCAGGAAGCTGCACCTTGGCCATGACATCAACATCTCTTGGTCAGTGAGCTTGACAGCGGCCTGGCCAGCATTTCTTCAGGTGGCAGCTTGCATACGCAAGCTAGTGCATGTGCTTCCACCATCAGGCAGTATTATTCTGCAGTGTAGCACTAGGCTTCTTGCTTGGTCCTCTCCCCCGATGCTGCTTTTCTTGGTGTCGCGATAGAGTCTGTGGCCTTTCTACACTACTGCGTTCTCACCTCAGCCATTTCCCAGCACCTCCCTCCTCATGGTCCTCGGAAATGGAGTTTACTGTTTCCTCTCTCCCTTCTCCTAGTAACTGTTTCCTCTCTCAACCCTTTTCCTTTGCCTTGCCTCTTCCCTTCCTCTGGCAAGGGGCTTCAGGGCCTTCACAGCAGGGCTTTTGGAGGGCCTTGGAGGCTGGTCCACCACAGCAGCAGCAACCACACCAACCAGCAGCAGCATGCAGGAGAAGCCACCACAGCAGGCAACACACACACACAGCAGCAGCAGCAGCAGCAGAAAGCCACCAGCAGCTTCAGAGTCAGTGCCAAGGGGGTTGGGAATGGTGGTTTGTCTTCTTGCCAGGGCTGGCAGGATTAGGCACAGGCTTCCTCTTCTTCCTGACTGATTGAACCATGGTGTTCTTTCAAGTGTCTCTTGGGCAGGTCTTTCCTCTGAATGTGACTGCTTGCGAGCTGCATCCTTTTAATATCCACGGAGCTGATGCAATTCAACCTCCGCATGTGCAGTGAACGACTTTGCATCCACTACACATTCACTATGCATTCTATAGGCATCTGTGATGCATTCACAGTCATCCGTTTATGCATCTGCTCCTTCCACTACGTGCCCGCTTCGCTCTTCTCCCCCCGGAAGCCCTGCGGATTGGTCCATCCGCTTCCATCGCTTCCATCCACTTGGCTTCCTACGAATCCGCTTACCAAACTCCTGGCTGCGTACTAACCCCGTCCGTTCTTTCCGTTGTTTTTCCGTTCTGTTTATGCAAATTTTGCCACTTTTGAGCAGCTGGTATAACAATTGGATGGAGCACCCCCGAAATTTTGCTCGTCCGCTGTGTCCTTTTTGCATACGTTTTGCATCCGTCGGCCAGTGTGACCTAGTCTTTAATTTATAGGCCAGCCATCTACCAGTGTTTGCATATTCAAAATAATTTTGTTTTGTACACTGTAAACTGCTTGCTAAGTCTTCCTGTTTTAAAATGTTCAATTTGTGTTTTGTTAATGCCAAATTATTTCTACCTTGTTCTTCCCCTGGGTTTTTTTGTAATTTATCTTGTAATCTTTTTATCTCCCCTATTAATGTATTATGGTTTCCCCATTTTTCTTTATTTCTTTTTGCCGTTATAGGCTATTGTTATTCCTCTCAAGTATGCCTTCATTGTATCCCATAAATTTTGCAATGAACTATGTTGTTTCTTATTATTTTTAAATAATAGTTCCAATTCTTCTGAGATTTTTTGGAGGTATTCATTTTCTTTTAGGGTTTGTGGATTTAATGTCCATCTGCCTTTTTTCCTCGTTTGTCCCTTCCATGTTATTTCTGTGTGGATTATGATCCAAAAGTATTTCACATTATTTCTATTTTTCCAATGTCTTCAAGTAAGTCTCCATTTACCCAGGCCATATTTATTCTCGACCAAGATTTATGCGGATTGGAGTAGAAGGTTAATTTATTTTCTCTTGGGTTCAGTTTTCTCCATACATCCAATAAGTTCAATTCAGACATTTCAAAAAAGGTTTTTGGTAGTGTGTTTCTTTTCGTTTTGCACTTTTTTTCATTGGCGTAGTCTTTTTGGATGTTTACAACTGAATTATAACCTCCAATTATACATATGTTCTGATTTCCTGTTTCAGTAAATTTGCTATGTATGGTTTTGTAGAACTCACTTTGAGTTTTATTTGGCACATATATCCCTACCAATAGAATGCTTTTATTTTCTGTAGATACTTCCACCATCAGTATCCTCTCTCTATCTAGAAAATATAAAATTGTAATAAGACATGGAATAGAATATAAAAATGAGCATGAAATTGAGTTTTGTGTCTGTATGAAGTGATCACCTGGGACCATGCTATTTTCAAAAAAGATACTTTATTTGTATTTTGTTTTTGTGAAAACCGAAATAAATTTTTTTAAAAAAAGATACAGGGAGTAGCCAATGAAAATCTGTTATGCAGTATTGTGGTTAAGGACAGCGGCGAACTAGATTCTAGTTCACTCTTAGACATGGAATCTCACTGGGTAACTATTGAGCCCACCTTATTTTACCTATTTCTGTTGTTCTAGAGGTAACATAAAGAAAGAAAGAAATGGACCAGGGAGAGAGATAATGAGGCCTTGAAGGTTAAATACTATGCAGAATGGCTAAACAAACTACTATGTTTAATGTAAAGAAGAGGAATGTAATGGACAGATGATATCAGTCTTCCAATAACTAAAAAGCTGTCACAGAAAAAAGGTTAAGATAGGAGATGAATCTTTGAGTGGAAATTTGGCAACAATTAATTTCTTGATATTTAGTGCTCTAGCACTGTATATTTTCAAGTAGTTTGGGTTTTTTTGGAAAATTTTATTTGGATTTTCACAAAAACAAAATACAAATAAAACATCTTTTTTGAAAATAGCATGGTCCTGGGTGATCACTTCTTCATACAGACACAAAACTCAATTTCATGCTCATTTTTATATTCTATTCCATATCTTATTACCGTTTTA
>BHFT01054372.1:0-32071 GCA_004320025.1 Laticauda laticaudata
GGGGAACGCTGAGGAGGAGTCACATGGAGGAGGAGGAGCATTCCACAAATCAAGCTCAGCCTATGAATGCGAAGACTGAAGCACCTCCCACTACTGGATGCTCTGAACAGCTCATAGGAGAATTTGGCAATACTTAAGCATTTCGAAGAACCAGAAAGTTTCAAAGTTTGGGACTTTCTCACTGTTAAGATCGTCTCTAAAGTATGCCTTTGTCTTCACAGCAGTGTGAGAGTCCTAGGTTCAATTCCAAACTTGGTATTGTCCTCTTCTGCAGTGTGAGTGACAATATACTCTGTCTCTCTGGGTCAGGTTGGGAAACATTGGATCTTCAAGAAAGATTCCAGCTAAATCTCCTATATACAGACTTCTTTAGGGTTATTGTATGCTACCTGATTACAGTACATTATATACCAATGGCAGCCAATGGATTAGAAATTGTACCTCTGCATTTGCCATGCTTGTTAATTATTTAGAGATATTAGGTGGCAATAATTACATTTGCATTTTCATTCATATTGTATGTCCCTAGATTGCCTTCAGTTTAAGAGTTAAAGCAGTTTATTCTTTTCTAGGCTAATACAAAGTTTTGTTCCAAATGCTATTTTCCAGCATCTTAAGGCCTTATGAGCAATTTCATGTGTTCTGTGTAACAGGGGTTAACAGGGGTTAAACTTGGTAAATGCATAGTATTGAGAAAAATATTTACAGAATCAGAAATATTCTTCTTAGCCAGCACTTTCTACGAAGTCCCAAAGCATAATTATGCATTCCTATCAAAGCAATCTTATTTAGTAAAATCAATGTTCCTTATCAGATCAATATTAATACTAAATATAGAAAGCTGGCTTTGAACTATGACTTCACAATGAACAAAGATAAAAATAAAATTAATGGATAACAGAAAAAAGAAAATTAAATGGACAGCAGAAAAAAAGCTTAATCACAAAACAAATCTGTAAACATTATAAATTATGTAAGAATATAGCAAACTAAACTTATAAATAACTTACAAATGAAAAATACTCAATTGGAAATAGCCCAAAACTTTGAGCAATGTTGCTTAATTATGCCTAAAGATCTCTTTAAAAACTCTTTCGTTAATTACTTCTGAATCTGATTTTATCCCAACTGTCTTTTCAGCAGTAAATCATTATGAAAAAATTACTTGGGAAAATAAAATGTGGTTGTTTTAATAATCCCCATAAACAGGCCCATTTTAATTAATATATGCCATGTTTGAACACCATTAGACAGTCTTCAAGTAATCACTACTGGAGCCACCCATCCTGGACAATTTTCATCCAATCTCCCCTTTGTGGTTGTTGAAGGGAGGAGGCGGTTACAGCTCCAGAGAACCCTATAAAAATTGACTCCCCATTTAAACATGATTTAGAAAATGGGGACATGGAAAATGGGGGCATGGAATTGCAATGCTACTCCTCCTTTCTCTATTATCAGTTTTATGTGGTACTTACCGTGTTTCCCTGAAAATAAGACCTGATTTTATTTTTTGTCACCAAAAAGGTACCAGGTCTTATTTTCGGGGGGAGGGGGAATGTCTTCCACTAATTCACCTTACTTACATGTGTTGGCCCCTGGCCTCCTTATCGCTGTCAGAGGTCTTGTTCTGCAGCCGGTAAGGCTTTCCTGAAGGCCTCTGCAGCGGATAAAAGAGCGCTGGATTGATCTAGAGCTCTGCAGAGGCCTTCAGGAAAGCTTTGCCAGCTTTGTTGGCTGCAGAAGAAATGGACTGGTAAGGCAGGGGTCAGGGTGTGCGAGGCCTGGTTGCAACTGCCCAAAGGTAAGTAGTAGGGCAGCTCCACCCCCCCAACCCCACCCTAGTTTAATTTTTAGCCATGTGTCTTGCCCCACCCTGAGCACCCCAGAGTGGATTAGAGCTTATATTGGGCACACATGTAAAAATCAATTTAGGGGTTATTTTCAGGACAGGTCTTTTTTTCTCCAGGGAAACATGATAGGAGGGGAGAGAGATCAACACTTGTGAGTGAAACAAGTCTTGAAGAGCTGTGGTGGTGCAGTGGTTAGAATGCAGTATTGTGAGCTAATTCTGCTGACAGTTCGATTCTCGCCAGCTCAAAATTGACTCAGCCTTCCCTCCTCCAGAGATCAGTAAAATGAGGACCCAGATTGTTGAGGGCAATATGCTGACTCTGTAAACTGCTTAGAGAAGGCTGTAAAAGCACTGTGAAGTAATATACTACATAAGTGCTAGTGCTAGTGCCTATACATTTGCCTTTCCTGTTTAACATCCACATGAGGTTGCCAGGTCTGGTGATCTATTAGTTTGGGGTCAGGTATCATTAATTCACTGATATAGATTTATGTATCTCAACCCCAAAGTAACCACATAATGATGTCAAAGTCTTGACTCAGCGTCTAAGGATGTGTGTCTCTAGATGGGAGGGAGAAGACTCAGGCTTAATCTGATGAATTAATTAATTAATGGGCTACTAGTCCCAGAGATTCTTTAGTCCTAAATAGAGTTTAGTTCTGTACTTTCCCTTTGAGTTTTCCTGATCTTACAGTTACTGCTCAGGGGAGAGCCAAGAAAGTCCTTGTAATAAAGAAGACCCTTTATTATACCACTTGCAACTATTGGTGGTCTGAAGGGTCTTCAGATAGTCACTCATTTTGATTACTTTCTATAATAACTGCAATGGGACTGCGTTGAAAACCACTCAGAAGCAGCAAGTGGTGTAGAACGTAGCAGCACAAGTAATTATGATCATGCCACAATGTGATCACATAATACTGTCTCTCTGCTTTATGAACAGAACTGGTTACCAGTGGATTCCAGGTACAATTCAAGGTGCTGGTTATTACCAATAAAGCCCATGGTCTGGCGACCTGCAATTATGGTCATGAGTTAAAAATAGAATATAATAACAAAATTGGAAGGGACCTTGAAGTTCTTCTAGTCCAATCCTCTGCTTAGGCAGAATACCCTACACTACTTCAGACAAATGGTTATCCAATCTCTTCTTAAAAACCTCCAGTGTTGGAGCATTTACACTGTTCCATTGATTAACTGTTCTGTAAGGAAATTTCTCCTTAGTTCTAGGTTGCTTCTCTCCTTGATTATTTCCGCCCATTCTTCTTGTCCTGCCCTTGGGTGCTTTGGAGAATAGCTGGACTCTCTTCTTTATGGCAGCCCCTGAGACATTGGAAGACTGCTATCATGTCACCCCTAGTCCTTCTTTTCATCAGACTAGATATACCCAGTTCCAGCAACCCTTTTTGTTATGTTTTACCCTCCAGGCCCCTAATCATCTTTGTTGCTCTTCTCTGCACTCTTTCTAGAGCCTCAAGATCCTTTTTACATCGTGGCAACTAAAACTGGATGCAGTATTCCAAGTGTGGCCTTACCAAGGCATCATAAAGTGGTATTAACACTTCATGTGATCTTGATTCTGTCCAATCTGTATGAGCAGCATTAGCAATTTAGATCCCATTGATTAGGCAATGTCATCTGGTGGAATCCAGAAAGCCTTCTCTATTCTAGAGCATGTCCTGGGCAACAATGTCTCTGCAACATATTTGTCTGCCCTCAAGCTCATTTAAAAGAATCGTAAAATCCTGGCTTTCTCTCCAGACCTTGGACTAGGATATACAGCAGGCTTCGTATAGAAAGTCTTTGTATCAATCAATCATATACTTTATTGCTCTTTCTGGATGTTTGCCACTCCTTTGATCTGTTATATTGTTCTAAATTGGGTTTTTTAAAACATTGTACAATATCTATAAGGGATGAAAGGAACTTAGAAATTTGATAAAGTAAATAAAAAGGTTATATAGTAGTAGAACCAGAAAAGCTAGAGGGATTTTTTTTAGCCAAAATCCACAAATGAAAAACTGTTGCATGTTGTACAATCTTTCTCATTGTCTTTAGGTACATTAGTTGCAATATATTGTTTCTACACTGAGTTGCCTTTGGTTACAGGTATGAAGTAAGAATTCCTTTATTTCATATCAGTTTTCAAAGCACGTACAAAAATGACATATCTTCAGTCAAATGCAGAACTATATGCATGTAGTATTTCTTTTTCTAAAATGATGTGTAAGCCATTTCTTCGTTATTGCCTGAAGAAGGAAACTCTGAAAGGGTTTAAGGTCTAAAATTACAGGCTCAATCCTGTGGAATCCAAGACTCATAGGGCTATCTCTCTAGGAGTGATTTTTTTTATGTCAAACATATACTGAAATCAATAAATCAATAAAAACAGGAAAGAAGTACAACCATTGTCTCCTAGAGTATGCACTGCAACTCTCATAACTCTATTCTACTATACTATTAGATTTTGATTCCCATCAATCCAAAACAACTGCAAGGCATCATATTGCCAACCACATCCATAAACACGATATTTTTTTTCAGCCAGGGAATAGTTTAGATTGACTTATTGCTCCTGGAAAACTCCAAACTGTTCAGAGTAATCTAAAATTTCATATGCATTTTGCATGAAAGGCTTTGTTACTTCAAACGCATTAAAAGAAGAACATAGCCTAAGCCATCTAAAAGATATAAACTATGAACAAATATCTCACCTCTTTAATTGTTAATATTTCTGTTAATGCATCAATTATGCAGCGTTTAAGCAAGAAAAAGTCTATCTGAAATACAATGCTTTGTGTCTCATAAATAGATGCTGTGACTCAGGTGGCACTATCTGGCTGATCTCATTTGGACTTCAAAGCTAAGTATGATGTGTGTATTAAAGAGAGAGATCACTATGGAATACCAAGACCATTAATTGGATTAGCAAAATCAAAGAACATCAGAAGAAGCCAATGGCAAATCTCTTGAATACAGGTAGACCTTGACTTACAACCATTCGTTTAGAAACTGTTCGATGTTACAACAGCAGTGAAAAAAGTGATTTACAACTGTAAATGTCCTCACATTTATAATTATTGTAGCCTCTCCATGGTCACATGATCAAAATTTGGCTGCTTGACATCCAGCATGTATTTACAGTGACTGCAACATCCCAGGGTCCTATGGCCATTTCAGTACTGCAGGAAAGCTACCGATTTGAATCCATGACAATGATCAGAAGTTAGGCTCATGTTGAGAGCATCTTTATCTTTTTAATCTCATAACCAGTAAAAAATGATAAGCTGATCAAAACAGTTGATGTACCACAGTATTCCAGTTTCTTCATTCATATATATGCATGTGTGTGTGTGTGTGTGTGTATTTATATTTAGGATGATACTGCACTCATTTATTTTCCAAGCATAGAATTAAAACTAATAGCTAGTTTGGAATATACAACAGTTGTTCCATTGTAGTTTAATTATCATAGGAGAACCATCTGTGATATAGTAAAGCTGATTCTTCACTGAATATACAGAATTCATACCATACCAAGTAATTAATTAATAGCAATGACAACACATATTGGCCGTATTCTATTTTTAAAGTGTTTTCAGGAGAAAAAAATTGCAAGTATTTTATGATATGATTTAGTTCTTTTCCAAGAACTAAATATCTTCTTCATTTATTGAATGGATTGATTACCGTGATGGTGAAGGTGCCCACCTTCCATTTGGAAGGTTGAGAGTTCAATCCTAGCTAGTGGCAGATATTTCTCTCCTAGAGTGCAAAGAAAAAATATCTGCTTCAAACTCTGCATTGGCATCTGGAAGGGCATCCAGCCCATGTGCTCAGCTCTATCCAAGCATCCTGACTCTGCCCCAAACAGGGATTACAGGGTTGTAAAAATGGAGTTTTATTTATTCAATGGATTAGTTCTTTCCTAGTTCAAGCTCGGTATACAACATTTGCTAAGCATGCAAGGGGGCACAGTTCCCAATTTAAAGCCAATTTTTCCCTTGGGAAATATGCCTGAACTGAGATAGTACATGACATTAATTTAAACAAGTTTTTCAAAGATGAATTATACTCTGCCACTAAGATCTAAGCAAAAATAATGGTATATTTTAACAATAGCAAGCAGCAAGATGATTCTGTTAAGCTCAAGCCTATGATTTCCAGCACATGAGCCAAAAAGGAACAAACAACTGTCACTGCAACCCTATGGCACATACACCTAGAATTAAAACCTACTATGTCTTGTAAAATGTAATCCCAACTAAATATGGAAAATTATACCTAAAATTGCATTTTATATGTGTAGTTCTTGTTACCTCTTTGGATTTACATATCTCACTGTTGCTTTGGAGACATTACATGGATCAGTCCCTGAAACGGCAAGGTGCTTATTTCTGCCTAACTTGGCTAGAAATCAGATTTGAAAACACGTGTTAAAGGATTAGATAATGATGAAGAATGCACATGAACAAAGTTAAGAAAAAAATTAACCTAAACCTATTTGGAAGCAAACAACAGGATAGACAAGGCACATGACATCCGAGTAAATATGCCAGGATTCACACACCTGTTTGGCAACAAAACATTTTGAAAGTTGGGGGTAAGTGACATCTCTGCGAATTTCAGCATTTTCAAAAAAATAATTGTGCTCTAGGTCAGGGGTCTCCAACTTTGGCAACTTTAAGACTTGTGGACTTCAACTCCCAGAGCTTTGCTGGCTAAAAAACTCTGGGAGTTGAAGTCCACAAGTTTTAAAGTTGCCAAGGTTGGAGACCCTTGCTCTATGTTAAAGGCCAGTATTTCCAAACAAGGAGTGATCCTTACAAGGAGGCAAGAAAGGGAATGTTCTCCTTTAAGAACAGTTATCCTGTGAGGTGTGAAAGCCTAGAGAATGTTTGTTTATTTGTTTATTTGTTTGTTTGTTTATTTATTTCAATCGCTTACAAGATAATAGGTATAAGTATATACATAGTTATGACTACATGAAATGGGTACAAATAAGAAAAATAAAAAGAAACAATAGGACAGGGACGGTAGGTAGGTAGGTTGGTGCTGCACTTATGCACACCCCCTACAGACCTCTTAGGAAAGGGGTGAGGTCAATAGTAGACAGTCTAAGGTTAAAGTTTTTGGAGTTTGGGGAAGAAACCACAGAGTCAGGTAGAGTATATGGTTGCATGTTTAAGAGGTCTTTGATGCTCTCTGTTTTCTTGCAGCGATTTCATTATCCAAACTAGGTAACATCATCAGTGTTAATAAGGGATGGATTAACCCTGATGGCGTTTCCTACTTTGGACAATGAAACATCTGCTAGAAAACAATCAAGCTCAGAGAGCATCGGGAAGTCCTCATTTCAACCCTGAGCTACAAATACTCTCCTTTATCAATACAGTTCCCCTTGGTATTGCAGCTTTGCGCCAGATTCCCTTCCTGTCTTCCATGAAACTCAGTTCAACAGATACAACGCGATTTTCCAGTCTCAGGCAGGCCAGAAGGGGCTCCCATCACCCTTCCCAGACAACACACAGGAGGTCAACCCCATTCATCTCAGGTGACTCCCAGGCAGCCCAATCTTTCTTACAGATATAAACAAGCCCCACCGGCTCCTCTTTCCCGTTTTCCAGCCCAGAGACGCCACCAGCAACCGATAAGGAAGTGCATTCATTGCTTGAATTGAAAGTTTCTCCTTCGTTCATGACGCAAAAGTCTCTAAGGGATCCACGTTTTAGGTCCGGCTTCCCAAATCAACCCTAGTTGGCAAGCAGCATGTATTTACGATGGTTGCCTTCATCCCAGAGCACGACAGCCTTCCTCTTGTATGTGGAAATGTATGTGTGCACGCAACACACACACACACACACACACACACGTGCATCCAGGGATCAAAGTCCTGGCGTTCCCTTCCAGCACGACCAAACGTCTGAAAACGGCTTGCCCAGCCCAGTGATGATCGCTCAGCCGCTGCAAGGTGCCTCCGTCGAGACGCCAGGTACGGACATGGCGATCGGCGCCTGGCTGCCTTGCCCGCGGTCCCCGCCCGCCCGCCCAGGTTGCCTCCCCACGGCTGAAGGCGAGATCAGCGCGACACCTTCGCCTCAGGAAGAGACGCGGGCGGGCGGGCAGTCACCGATGCTCGGTAGCTTTAACGCCCGCTACGTAAGTGATGCGCGCAAGAGGGGAAGGGAGCATGGACGGGCGGCCGCCCCGAAAGAGCTGGCAGGCGGCGGGCACCGTCCGCTCCCCGGCCACCTGGAAGAGCTCGACGGCGAGGGAAGGCGCCGCTACTCACCCCAGCTACGTGCTCCTCGCTCCCGTCAGCGCCATCGAGAGCCAGAGAGAGTTCCCGAAGGGCTTTCGCGCCTCCGATGTCGGCGGCTCGCAACCGCCCGGCCAGCTCCCTCCTCAGCCTGCCAAGGGATTCGGAAGCTCAGGCCCGCTTGGCGCGGCGCTCGGGAGCCAGCCACTTGCACGGCGCCGCCGCCGCTCTCGTTGCAAGAGGCTGGCTGCGGCCAAACACGCGTGCCGCACCTCCGAGCTGAGCCAGGGCGGAGGAGGCGTGCAGCGCCGCCTGGCCGCCGCGCGCGGAAACGGGCCACGAAGGGGGGGGGCGGCCCTCCCCGCCTCCCCCGCGCTTCTCGCCTCGCCTCAAGCCGGGCTTTTGCTGCTTTTCCCGGGCACGTGTTGAGGCGGACCGTTTCCCCCCCCGCCCCCCCCCGCGGCCCCGGNCCGTTTCCCCCCCCGCCCCCCCCCGCGGCCCCGGACAGCCAATAAGAGGGGAGCGCGGCAAGCCAGGCTGGACAAGTGTAGCTCACCTCAGGGACGGGCCTCCGAGCGCCAGGCCCTCTTGCTTTGCCTTCTGTGGTTTGTCCCAGGGACGCCGAACGGTGACCGGACCCCCGTCAGTCAGTTCGTGCGTTTGACGAAGGCTCCGCCGGCAAATCCCTAAATCGCGTCATCTGCTACGCTTTAAATAATCCGATCCATTGCGGGCAATTGTTCCTCCTGAAAAGAGAGAGAGAGAGAGAGAGAGAGAAAGAAAGAAAGAAAGAAAGAAAGAAAGAAGAAAGAAAGAAAGAAGAGAAAGAAAGAAAGAAGAAAGAAAGAAAGAAAGAAAGAAAGAAGAGAAAGGGAAAGAAAGAAAAGAAAGGAAAGAAAGAAAGGAAAGAAAGGAAAGACAGAAGAAAGAGAAAGGGAAAGAAAGAGAAAGACAGAAGAAAGAAAGAAAGAAAGAAAGAAAGAAAGAAAAAGAAAGAAAGAAAAGAAAGAAAGAAAGGAAAGAAAGGGAAGAAAGAAGAAAGAAGAGAAAGAGAAAGAAAGAAAGAAAGAAAAAGAAAGGGAAAGAAAGAAAGAAAGACAAGAAAAAAAGAAAGAGAAAGAAAGGGAAAGAAAGAGAAAGAAAGAAAGAGAAAGACAGAAAGAAAGAAAGAACAAAGAAAGAGAAAGAAAGAAAGAAAGGGAAAAAAAGAAAGAAGAAAGACAGAAAAAAGAAAGAAAAGAGAAAGAAAGAAAAGAAAAAAGAAGAGAAAAGAAAGAAAGGGAAAGAAAGAAAGGAAAGAAAGAAAGAAAAGAAAGAGAAAGACAGAAAGAAAGAAAGAGAAGGAAAAAGGGAAAAAGAAAGAAAGAAAGAACGAAAGAAGAGAAGAGAAAAGAAAAAAAAGAGAAGAGAAAGCAAAGAAAGAAAGAAAGGAAAGAAAGGGAAAGAAAGAAAGAAAGAACAAAGAAAGAGAAAGAAGAAGAAGAAAGAAAGAAAGGAAAAGAAAGAAAGGAAAGAAGAAGAAGAACAGAAAAGAAAGAAAGAAGGAGAAAAGAGAAAGAAAGAAAGACAAGACAAGAAGAAGAAAGAAAAAGAAAAAGAAAGGGAAAGAAAGAAAGAAGACAGAGAAAAAAAGAGAAGGAAAGAAAAAAGGAAAAGAAAACAGAGAAAGAAGAAGAAAGAAAGATACACAGAGAGAAGGACAGTTAGTTGTCTAGAGCAGGTTCCCTGGTTGAGCACGGCCAGTGAAATGGATCATCGCTCAAGGCGAGCGAAGTAGGTGCCTTATTTATTTCAAACGAAGCCTCCACCAGCTCTTCTGAGAATTTTAGAGCTGGGAAGCCAGGGATCGCCAAACTTGGGCAACTTCAAGACTTGTAGAACTTCACTCCCAGAATTCTATGCTGTTTGGAGAATTCCTGGAGTTGAAGACTTGCCCTAAGCTGAGGTAGTTTTGATAATCCTGCTTTCCAATTCTATTCTGCTATACATACACGGGTAGTCCTCGACGTACAACCACAGTTGAGCTGAACATTTCTGTTGCTAAATGAGACATTTGTTAAATGAGTTTTGCCCCAATTTACGACCTTTCTTGTTACAGTTGTTAAGTGAGTGGTTCAGTGAGTAACAAGGGGGTGAAATGAAACTGGCTTCCCCATTCCCCTTTCGCTTGACAGAATCTCGCAAAAGAGGAATGGCATGAGCCTGGGACACTGCAACCATCATAAATATGAGTTGGTATCCAAGTGTCTGAATGTTGACCGTGTGACCGGAGGACACTGCAATGGTTGAAAATGTGAAAAATGGTCGTAAGTCACTTTTTTCAGTGCTATTGTAACTTCGACCAGTCACTCAATGAAATAAATGAAGGATTACTGTAACTTTATCACTAGAAAGACTGGCCCCTCCTTCCTGTCTTTCAATTTTATTCCTTTTTCACGTGGACATCTCTTCCCCCTCCACCCCAAATTCAACCAACCAATGGATCAGTAAACAAATCAATTCTCACTGGAAACACAAATGATCAGGTTCCATTCATCCTGTCCTATTCTAGACATGCTGCAAAGATCTAACTGAAAAAGGCTCCAACATCAGGAAAGTTGGAAGGTGTCCTGACCCAAGCCTTGTTCAAAGCAAACAAACACCAAACAGAGATAAAAGCAAAACCTTTTCAGTGCTTCTCTGTGAATTCCATTCATTCACAGTAAAAGACTATTAAAAACTAATTGTCCCAGATAAGAACAAGCCTTGCCAAGGTTGTGCAAGGCTGCCAAGAACACGAGATTAAATTGCAAGGAAATAATCAAAGCCAAAAGTCTCCAAACACAAACCAGGATAGTCTGAACTTCCACAAGACTTGAAGTGCAAGAATTTCTTTGCTTCCTGCAAAGAATCCTACCTCTGAGGGCTGGGGGCCATCACCGTGCAGCCTTACTCCCGAGTCACCTGTGCTGCTGCAGCTGCTCTTTCCTTCAAGCAGCCCTGTGTGCACATGCATTGGGCACAGGCTCCTTGGGGTCTTCTACATCACTGCTCCCAGCCTTCACAAGCTCCAAAGGCAGCACTGCACTCTCTGATAGTCCTGGTCCCATCCCTGCATCACATGCAGGTCCCTCATCCCAGTCCTTGCTCTCTGAGACAACAGCTGTCTACACCTGTTGCCAGCGAACCACAACAGAAGGAGAAGACAACTAGTAGCCAGGTGGATGGACTCAATTAAAGTGGTTTGGGACATCACCTTGGAGAAACTATATATGTGATTGCCATGAGTCAAAAACAACTTGACGGTACTTAAACATGTTTACTGGTTTGCCTTGTCAGATGCTGCCTGGAAAGAAGAGAGAAACGTGTCTCTGCAGCCTTGCACTGAGCACAGAGGAGCATGCAGCCTTGAGGCTAGTTAGCACCCTGAAAGCACTCCCTTTGCCTTTTAATTAATGTTTAATTTTATTTTTAATCATCCCTGAAACTTTTTTTAAAAAAACCTTTCATATACTATTTTTATGTTTTGATATTTTATTGTATATCACTCACAGGAGGGAGACAGGCAGTTCCAAAATATGATAAATAAATAATGTCCAAACTGATAGTTTATACTGTGTTTTTCCTTCAAAGGATGGTTTAAAGGCATGGTTACATTTCCTGGCTTCTAGAATAGCCTGGAAGCCATTTGAATGAGCACCACTGTAACATATATTTAGCAGACTTGAAGAAGGATGACAGGAATTGACATCCAAACAGGAACTGGCATCCAAAAGAGTGGGGGGAGAAAATAATCACAGTTTTGTGGGTCCAAAACACGTGAAGGGTGGGGAACAAGAGACCTGAATAAAGTCGTTTTAAAGACCATTGAATTGAAGGATTTGTGTTGGTTGGTGGTTCTATGAAGATGCAGAGGTTATCTTTGTCTCATTCCATTTAGTAATTAAAATATAGTGGGACATTGTGTAAAGAAGAAAAAGATAACTAGCAGTTAGTTTAGGGCATGATTCATGCCATTTATTTTACTGTGGCATGTTAAAGAACATCAGATAAAGAACTGCTCTGTTAAATGCATCAATTGTAACAGGACTTTGGTGGCACTAAATTTACAGTCCTCGGAATAAATCTTGATTGACCCATCTCAAAATGTAGGATACACAACAGTTAAACACAGTTATTAAGTTATTAAGAGGTCTTTATTTCTTTGTTTTTTCTTGTGTTTTTCTTTCGAAAACAGCTCAGGTATTTTGGTATATTCTGAGTGAGACTAAAGTGGAGTTGATTGAGGTAGAATTAATGGAAAACATAGTTCTAAATGATCAACAAAATCAATTCCAATATATTATGTAATCTTGAAGGATTGGAATATCTCTATCTCTAATCCCAACTGAATTGGGGGTAATCACCTTTGCCAATTGATTCAAATTTAAAAACATAATAATCTGGCATTCGTTCTTCACTTCCTGAGCTTGCCATGGCTGCCATACAAAATGGTTCTATTCGCACCACACATTACTGGAGATATATCCTTTGGTGGTTTTTATGTTTTCCTTTTAAAAGTTGATAGTGGGTTTTTAGTGTATGTAACCTGCAATGGTGATAGTAAAAATATAGATTTGAAAAATAATTCCTATCATATTAGTGTAGTTATTTAAAACCACAAATAAATCTCATTGCCTCATTGAGGATGTACAATAGTGCAACTGTAGCAAAGAAATAAAATACAGTCAACTCAAACTGGAGGAAATCCAGAACCAAGCAGGATTCATAGTTTATCCCATTTAAGGAAGGAACTGTTGTTGATGCAGGCAAAACTTTTCACTTTGCTGATCTTTGTACTGACAATTACAGATGGGGGCAGGAGCAACATTGATAAAGGGTTTAGATTAGCTAATTCTAACTAATCTTATACAAGAGATAAGTGATGCAAAATAAATCTGTACGGTGGTTAATCCATGTAGCAAACGAGATATTCTTGTGTAGTAGGAAGTTAAAGAGATCAGTTTCTGCCACTGGGCATTCTCTTCCTTTATACCAATGTAAATAATATTGTTTGCACTTTATAATAAAAACTAGAAAGCTGTATAATAGCAGCCAGAATTTTAAAGTGTGATGTTGCACAGTGCCTGGGCATGATAAATCTCTGGATTCAGATATAAATGGCATCCATGCTGCTTTGCTGTTTAATGTTTGCCTTGCCATTAACACCTTTTGAATGAGAAGAATCGGAAGCACCCACGCATGCTTCTGTTGATATGGCTGTCTTCTTTCCTAACCCCATAGAACAGGGTTATCAAACTCCAGGCCCATGGGCCAGATGCATCATGTGCTGGCCACGCCCATTTTAGCGAAGAGGTGAAAAGTCCTAATACGTCATGTGAAGCCTCTGTGACGATGTGAGTTTGACACCCCTGCCATACAGCATCATTTACTTTTCTGTTTTTACAAATGCTACAGGCCTAACCCTGAACTGTTCTTTGGATACCTAGAGGATACAAGCATTATTTCATTTTGCTACCTGTGGGTGATTTTACTGTCTCCCTCCAAAAAAATGTAAGATTTCAAGTGAGGAAGCCATACTGTCAGGAGAAGAAATAGCTGTTTAGATGAAAAATGTAGTAAGTTCTCACTCTTATGGTGCAGGAGGTGCTAATTGCAACACAAATATCAAATTGAACTGCTTCAAAATTCACCATGGATTTTGACATGACAAGGTCATAGCTGAATAATTTTATTTTTACCAGCAGCCATCCTATATATGTAACATTAACGGTGATAGATGGTATTGTGAGTCATCCAGAAAGCTGTTTTAGTAAACAGTGTGGGTTGCCACTGCCCTTCTCAAAGATGTTTTCTCCATCTCCCAGTACAGGTAGTCTTCCACAATTGAGCCCAAAATTTCTGTTGCTAAGTGAGGCAGGTGTTGTGAGTATTGCTCCATTTTGCAACATTTCTTGCCGCTTTTGTTAAGTTAATCAGTGCAGTTGCTAAGTTAGTAAATCAATTTGTTAAGGGAATCTGGATTCCCCATTGACTTTGGTTATCAGAAGGTGGCAGTGCCCCAGGGACCCTGCAGCCATCATAAACATGAATCAGTTGCCAACCATCTGGATTTTGATCAGATGATTATGGATGCTGCAATGGACCTAAGTGTGAAAAATGGTCATAAGTCACTTTTTTCAGTGCTGTTGTAACTTTGAACACTCACTAAAGGAACTTGAGGACTACCTGTATAATCTAGACCCTTGATATTTTATGGAGCTCTTTCATCCAAGAACTGATCAATTCCAATCCTGCTTAATTTTTTGAGATCAGTCAAGTTTACATGGGACCCCTATTTGCTTACAGAAGTCATATTTATAGCTAGTTTGGAATCTTTTCATTTCCTTCTCCAACAAATGCTATGAGACTATGAACAGTCTAGACCAGGGGTCTCCAACTTTGGCCACTTTAAGACTTGTGAACTTCAACTCCCAGAATTCCTCAGCCAGCAAAGCTTGAAGTCCACAAGTCTTAAAGTGGCCAAGGTTGGAGACCCCAGTCTAGAACTTCTTCTCATTTGGGTTCCTCTGTTTCCTTGTCTACTTTTTCTGAATGTTACTGTTATTTGCTGACCCTGGTGTACCCTGTGACTATACTTGCTAAAGATCAATCTGGATTTCCATCATTTTGAGACAGGAACAGCATGAAAATTGTTATAGCAGCTCTAAAATAGATGAAACACACATTTTAAAATAGCTTTCCTACTAAACCAAGACATCCTTGCCTTCTGTTTTCATGATATGGCTCCATCATCATCATACTCATAGTAGCCCTGACACTTCAAATAAACTAAGCGTGGTCTTTGCCATAAAAAAAAAGTCACCTATCATGACTATCAGCATCCCAATATCACACGCCACCGTTGGTTTTCTGCCATATTCCAGCACAAGAACAAGTAGACGAAACAACATTTTGCATTTACTTGAGTAATGCACTTCTGTGCTGCACTAGCAACGGGTTAATGCAGGGCTGCGATGAATCCAAAGGAGGAAAAAATGGAAGCCTTAAGAAAAATACTCTAGCAGGCTGATGAATTAAAGGTAAGGTGTTATGGAGGGGAGGATCAAAACTTTCTTTCACAGCTTCTATTTTGTTCTTGTGCTAATAATCTTTATTCTTAAAGGAAAAAGGCAAACACTATTCACAAGAGCACTGCATGACAAACGGTAAAGCAATTCAGATGGAGGAAAGCATTCAGATGAAAATGAAGAAGATGAAAAGTATATAGTGCAGTTTGCTTAGGCATAGCAGGAGGTTAGATAATAAAATGTGAAAGAAAAAGTGCCCGTGAATGCTATCCAGTGGTGGGATTCAGCCAATTGGTACCACTTCAAGAGAACCGAATGTTAACTTTCTGAGCAGTTTGGTGAACTGGTTGTTGGAAGAAATCATGAGGGTAGAGAACCGGTTGTTAAATTATTTGAATCCCACCACTGATGCTATTTATAGATACAGTTGTGATGTATATAGAGCAGAATTGGAAGGAACCTTGTAGGTCATCTAGTCCAAACTCCTGCTCAAGCAGAAGGCCCTGTACCATTTCTGACAGATGGCTGTCCAGTCTCTTGAAAGCTTCCAGTGATGAAGCACCCACAAGTTCTGAAGGCAAGCAGTTCCATTGGTTGATTGTTCTCATTGTCAAAAAAATTCTCCTTATTTCTAGGTTGATCAGTTTCCATCCATTATTCCTTGCCTTCAGGTGCTTTGGAAAATAGGTTGACCCCTCTCCTCTCTGTGATAGCCTCTCAAATATTGGGACACTGCTATCATGTCCCCCCCCCTCCTGCTATCATGTCCCCTTCTTCACTAGATTAGTGCCCAGTTCTTGCAACTGTTCTTCATATATTTTAGCCTCCAATCTCCTAGTCATCTTTATTGTTGTTCTCTGCAGTCTTTCTAGAGTCTCAACATATTTTTTATAGTGTGGTGACCAAAACTGGATGCATGTTCAAAGTGTGGTCTTACTAAGGCTTTATCAAGTGGTATTGGTACCTCATGTGATCTTGATGGAATTCCTGTGTTAATGCAACTTAGGATCATTCTAACTACCTAGGTTTTTTGTTGGTATGAATAAGTGTAGCCTTTCCCCATCTTCACTTCTCCAGATATTCCAAATTAGAACTCTCATTGGAAGATGGAAGTTGGAAACAATGCAGAAGATATCAGGTGAAAAGTGATGAATATCATTGGTATCCCATTACAAATAAAAGTAGAAACTTGATGATGGCTGTTACAGTGGCAAAGTCTGAATGCAATTAGTTACTGCACTGTTTTAGCTGTAGGCTGTTTTTTATCTTTGCTGCTAAGTTCCCTTATTTAGGATGAGTTCTTGTCTTCTCAAGGCCATTTGGTTTTTTTTCCCTCTACTGAATTTAAACAAAGGCACAGTTGAGAACGATGAAATAATCAGCAAGTCTCCAGGCTGTTCAACAAAAAGCCTTTAGATGGGATATTTACAAGAAATTCTACATCATAGTTCAGAAAACATCTATTGCCCAGAATTTTACTCTCCAACCCAGTGTTTCTACGGAAAGAATCTGTTTATCAGCACAGACTGGAATTTTATGATTATGATTTGTGGAATTTGAACATTATAAGACAGAATGGGGCTTTAGTTTTCTGGCTGTTAAGAACATACTTAGCCCAGGAACTATAAAGAAAATAAAAAGCACTATGGATTCTTAAATGAATGACTGATGAAATATACTCTTTAGCTCTTTACTATGTGGTTTATCCTGTGTGATGTGAATCTAACTACGGTTTTGCTATTAAATCATAATTAAATCATGGTTTAGTGAGATATAAAACGTCTGTGGCAGTATATGTATAATGTAACCTATAGTTTTCCTAAACATGGTTTTATGAATAAACCACCATTAACAGGCCTCACACCAGAGGTGGTATTCAGCAGGTTCTGACCAGTTCTGGAGAACCAATAGTGGAAATTTTGAGTAGTTCAGAGAACCAGCAAATACCACCTCTGACTGGCCCTGGCCCCATCCATTCTCTACCTTCTGAGTCCCAGATGATCAATTGGGTCTTCTTTTGTTGCCCTGCACAGGAGAACAGAGCTGGAAAACAGGTTAGTGGGGTGGGGAGGGAATGGGATTTTGCAGTATCCTTCCCTGGAGTGGAGTGGGAATGCAGATTTTACAGCATCCTGTAAGTATCCTTCCCCTGCCACGTCCACCAAGCCACATCCATCAAGCCATGCCAAGGCCACCAAACCATGCCCACAGAACCAGTGGTAGAATTTTTTGAATCCCACCACTGGCTCACACATTGTGTTTAGCCATGCACCATGTTTTGCAGACCATAGTCTCTAGGTTCACACATGTTAAATGATAAAATAACATGATGCTTTACTATATTGCATGAACCTATTTCCTTTCTTACACTCATTTCTGATTACTATTTCATAGAATAAAACAATTGTCCAGAAAAGAAATATTAATTGATAATAGATCAATAGAAAATAGACTCCTCAATCATTTTGACTTCAGGGGACAAGAAGAAAAGCTGTCTTCTCAAGATTCTTTAATTCTAGGTAGGAATTGGTGAGAATATAATGCTTTGCATTCTTCCATATATTTGGTCAAACATGTCTGATGCAGATTGACCATCTTCAAGAAAACCACCTTGTTGATTGTCAATCAATATTTGACCAGTTGGTTGCTATATTTTTGTTTATGTAGGCAACTGTATTGTAAGGGGGAAAAAAAATCACATAACTATTTCTTGTGAAGGATTGCCAGGGGCCTTTGGGGAAAAGCTGTTTACAGTGGGGTGAAAATTGATATGACTTCAGACAACAAGAACACATTGAGACACTTCTGGTTTTGTTATATTGCATTAATCTTTCTAAGGCCATCTGCTACAGTGCACTCCTATGCCTGATTTCTTAGAAGTATGACCAGTTAATGATTTAAGGGATTTGCTTTTCAGTAAACTGACAACTTAGCCAACCATGGCACCAAGCAGTATTGATGTATTATTAAAAGAATGTGTGAAAAATTTGAAATAGGCTAAAGGCAGCCAGTGGGAAGCTGGGGAGAACTGAAAGCACACAAACACCAAAATAATGGATTAGAATCAAAGGAGTTTATTTAAAAAAACCAATCTGAAATGTCAGTAACTGTGTAAGGCCAACACCAGTTTCCCACAGCAGCATGTGGACAAGCAAAGGAGACAGCTGGTACAAATGGCTGCCTGATCTCTTTGAAACAAATAGCAATCAATGGCAAGAGACAGGGAATGTAACTGTTTCAGTATGTTGTCAGTACTGGATTCCTCTTTCTCCTCTCCATCCAATTGTTGTTTTTGTGGTGCACAATAGAAAGGAGAATCTCTTGAATCTCAGTGGTGGGATTCATTTTTTTTTTACCACCAATTCTGTGGGTGTGGCTTGGTAGACGTGGCAGGGGAAGGATACTGTAAAATCTCCAGAATCCTTCCCCTGCCACTACTCAAAATTTCCATCACCAGTTCTCCAGAACTGGTCAGAACCTGCTGAAACCACCTCTGCTCTTGATATCCTGCACTCCAACTCTTTTCTGCTACCATTATACATATACAGGTAGTCCTCTTATAATTGAGCCCATAAATGACATTTCTCCCAATATATGACCTTTCTTGCCACAGTTGTTAAATAAATCACTGCAGTTAAGTTAGTAACACAGCTGTTAAGTCAGTAAATGAACTGTTGTTGGTCGGGGACTGTAAAGGTTAAATCTGGAATCACCCAATGCTTTTTGGGATTGTCCTTCTTTATTACCTAAAATATTGTTTCCAGTGGCTCTGGATAGTTCTGCCTCTTTGATATTGATATTGAGAGGGAATGTACATTGTTAAGTCGTCTATCCCTTTATTTCTTATATATCTTTTCATGCTCTTGCCTTCTTTTTAGCCCATTTTTCCATCAACTGTTTTTGATGTTCACTGAGGTTTAATAAATAAACCTCAGGCTGCATATATTTCTGAACTGAGTGGCACACATACTTGCTTTTCTCTATTGTAAGAATTGATTGGGAATTTGCTCGATGGCAATGAAACTTTTTTTGCAATAGATAGAAAAGGTAACAGTAAAACACAGTAAGGTAGCCAAGTATTTATCATAACAATAGTTTGCCCCAGATACTCTGAAAAATGAAGGCAGTATGTCACTTATTTGTATGCAGCCCAAAAATACTTCTTTTCAACTGAAAAATGTAGGAAAAGATAGATATCTGATATCTGAGCCCACGTGAAGAAAATATAGCTGAACAACATGAGGGCTCCTGCTGCTAAGTGGTTATAATGCATGTTGAATCTGTATCAAGCTGTCTTCCATGCAGCATCAATTTATATTAAGCAGTCTTTCATATCAAGCATTTTTTATATTTCTCCTGCCACAATGATGCAGTATTGGATTGTACTTTTGTCTGTCTGATGTCTAACATGTCTTAGTATTCTTTTCAGAAGATCCAACAGAGCAGATTTGATCCCACTGTGGGGTTCACAGTGTATCCATCCATAATATCCATCCATAATATCCATCCATAATATCCATCATTCCCTTTCAGAATATGCAAATTGGCATTAGACAAAAGGGCAGACAAGGAGTAAAAAATAGTAAACCAAAGACATTAAAGGCATATGATAGGAGGGGGGGAAAGGAAGAAATACAGGTAATCCTTGTTTATTTATTTATTTAGGAGATTTATTGTATATGGTTGTGCATTCACTTCCAGTGATTCTGGGTGGTTTATAAAAAATAAAACCCAGTATAAAAAGAGTAACCCCCCCAAATCCTATGGCAATAACAAGCAACCAAATGAGCTGCTTGATGGGCTCCATCCCACTCTATGGTTCCCAGGCCCTTTGGCAAAAGCAGGTCTTCATGGCCTGGCAAAAAAAAAGTGTCAAAT
The DNA here is from genome assembly GCA_004320025.1 of Laticauda laticaudata. Classification (NCBI taxonomy): domain Eukaryota; kingdom Metazoa; phylum Chordata; class Lepidosauria; order Squamata; family Elapidae; genus Laticauda; species Laticauda laticaudata. The sequence continues at coordinate 20,039 of BHFT01054372.1, forward strand.
TGAGGGACAGTCTAATCTCCCTGGGGATGATGTTCCAAAGGGAGGGAGCCACCATGGAGAAAGCCGTTCTTCTGGGTCCTGCAAAATGTACCTCCTTAGGAGAGGGGATTCATAAATTCCCTGCCTCCCTGCCCTGATGCGTTGGGTAGGAAGAGACAGTTCTTAAGATAATGTAGTCTCAATCCATGTAGGGCTTTAAAGATGATGACCAGCACCTTGAATTGCACCCAGAAGAAAATTGGCACCCAATGCTGCTCTGCAGGAGGGGTGACCCATGTCTGCACAATACCATACGGGCTGCTCATTTTGAACCAAATGGAGCTTTCAGATGCTTTTCAAGGGGAGGCCCATGTAGAGCGCTTCCCATCCAGCCCTTAGCAGCCTCTAAGCACTAAGAGAGGGAGCTCACTTAACTCATTATGGAAAAATATAAATGCAATGGAAGTCAAGTGATCAACATAAAATGTAATGTTATCCGTTTGGATTTGGTATTCTGAGCATTGTAATTCCTAAAGATCTGGAATATGCCAGTATGGGAAAGCCAAATTTCTAAGAAAAATAAATGTATTTATTTTCTAAAAGAAAAAAGTGATTCTCATGACATGTTTTGTTATAACTGCAGCCTTTGATTAGGCACTATCTCCAATTGACAGCCATGTTGACAGGAAATTTTGGAACTGGATTCCAAACACTTTGGGAAAGAACAAGAATGGGAAAATCACAACAGATCATGGAAAGGCTGAGTAAAACCTGTTTTTATCAGAAAAAAATGAATATGTTATTGCAGGGTTTTTTATTAGACCTCCTAAGTCTAAATAAACATGTTAGGTCTCTCAACCTACCAAAGATTTCATAAGGATAAATGTCCACAAGAATATTCCACCCTTGCATCTCATTATCATGCAATGCTACCATTTCCTAATTTATTTTCTCAACAGTGCTCCATAGTAGGCTGCAAAACAATTGTTCCCAGGCTGCTTACTGAGCTGAGAATGGATGTGAAGGCAGATCTAAAGGTATCTTTTCCATCATACAGCATTACCCAGAAATAAGTGGATGCTGTTCAGAGAGCTGCTTCTCCAAGCGATGCCAATTCTGCTGCCAAAAACAACAGGAGAAATTCTTTCCCCATCAAAGAAACTAAAGATGCTGCTGAGGCAAGGAAAAAGAATTGTGTGCTTCAAAGTGCCAACTGTCTAGGCTAGACTGTTCTAATTTGATCCTCTCTGGGTGCAATTGAGTGACATAACCACTATGGAGAGTACCCGATCAGGTAATCCAATTGAAGTAAGGGAAGTAGGAGTTAGCTTTGTTTGGTCACTGTGAACATTGCTATCTTTTATTTTATAGTAGTATCATCTTTCACTGATGGAAAAATGATTTTTTGTAAAAAAAAGTCATGAGTCATAGCTATTTGCTAAAAACATTATTTGTCAAGATGGAAGCTCTACAGAAGGCATAGTTTGTAAAATGAGTTGGTAATCCCTTTGTTCTCTGGCAAAAACATTTACTGGACTCAAATGTATTTCTAAGCAAACATGCATTAGATTGCAACATCCAAGAATGGAAAAGGGAAATTTACATGGTGTTTTAATACAAATCAACTGGTTAAGGCAAGTTCCTAATAAAGAAACCAAGAGTGATGTGCCAGGTTGTGAAAAAAATATGTGATGCAGTTAATTTCTCATTGATTATAGAGAAAGATGCTATATTCTAGCAAAAATGGATATAAGATCCATAACCAATTGTAGTCTAAATTTATGTCAATAAATATTTATTTTAATGATACAATGATCAATGTACATATTTATTTATTGCAATACATTTCTTTGAAAATATTTATTTTTAATAGCGCAATAAAACTTGTTTTATAAATGTATTTATTTAGTAAAGACATGCTGAGGATCATCGTGAAATGGAAATAATCAATTGTAATTTTCTTGAATTGTAGGCAGAGAATAAAGTTCAGCCAATTATTTTGACAGAAGTATATCTAACATCATTGGAAAAGATATTTAACAATAAACAAGGCACCTAGTAATTGTTTGGGCCTGGATTTTAAATGAATTAGCTACAGTGCAATCAGAAAGAATGCCTTGTTAGAGATGCTCTAGAGAAACTGACATTTGGATTGCTTGGTATCCAACCTCTTTTTCTCCTTTTCCTTCCTTTTGTAACTGTGTTTGTGAAAAAGAGAGACCTCGAGTGAATATTGTTCCATTCAATGAAGATGATGGTTTAAGCTGTATGAGTTAAGAATGTTGTCAATGCCATTTTAAACTGCTTAAATCTAGAAATTACTGCATAATAACGCAAAAAAATATTGCCTGCTGACATGAAAATAGGTGGGAGAATCAGGGAATCTAAACTGACAAATATCAAAGGAAACCATATATATGTGTGTGAGATCGACATATATTGTGGAATGGATGAGGAGATTTCATTCTGCTAATGAGACAATAAAAGTGGAAGCTCATTCAGGATGCTTCTACTATAAAAATGGGATGATTTTAGCCAGTTCCTGTTGTGATGAGTCCCTTGGTGTGCTGCCTAGAACAGATTTTGGTGGGACACTTGGAAAGAGAAGCAGGAACATGAACCCTACATCTCCATTCAGATAGTGAAAGGTTCCAATGGATCTGTTGTCAAAGCCTATTAATAACTTTTAGGACAACTCTTAGGAGTTGACATGTTGGTGTTTCCTGGTTGCAGCTAACTCTGACACATCATTCATTTCACCCTTGACCTTGGTCTTCCTCCCACCCCCTGGATGTATGTTCTCCAATGAGACACATTCATAGCCAAGAGTCATCAGTCATGCTCTCCAGTAATAATTTTGTGGGCCAGAAGCTTTGGTTGCCAAGGCAATTATATCAAGCATTTAAGGAATGCACTGCTTTCCCCCCTCCCTTTCTGCTGGCAACTAAAAAGACCAAAGAAGTATTTTTTTTTTTTTAGTTGACAGTTGAAGGGTATCTTGATGACTTTTGAGTAAAAAGGTCTTAGAGAAAGAACATATGCCAAACACCCACCTACATTGATCGGCATATGTTCTTAATTATGGTAGAATTTCTTTACTTCCTGGCCATTGTGTTCTGTTGTGAGAACAAACGACTCGAGACCAATGATACTTCAGCTCTTTTATTTGTCTCTCTGTGACTGCTCTATAGCGGAGTCGCGGCAGCCTCTTTTATAGCGGCTGCTCGCAGCTCGTGCCCAATGATGGCTCTTTAAAATTCCCACCACTTCTCGTTTTCTTCTCTTTTAACTTTGAGTCCCACCTCTTTAAATCTTTGTACTACTTCCCTCAGGCGGCCCTCCAGTTGTTTTTTGTCCTTGGCGGCTACCAATACGTCATCGAAATATGGTACCACCCCCTTGATTCCTTGTAATAAGCGCTCCATCAAACTTTGGAATACCCCTGGGGCCACACTAACTCCAAATTGTTGTCTTTTGCATTTGAATGCCCCCTTGTGAGTGACAATTGTTTGTGCTTCCGCTGTTTCTGGGTCAACTGGCAATTGTTGGTATGCTTGTGCAAGGTCGAGCTTCGCGAAAAATTTTCCTCCCTCCAACGAATGTTGTACCACCAGGACGGGGTATGCACTTTGTTGTAGTGCATGGTTGAGGGTGGCCTTATAGTCTCCACAGATGCACATGGACCCATCTGGTTTAATAGGGGTCACAATTGGAGTTTCCTACCTTGCGTGGTCTATTGGCTCTAATACCCCCTGTGCAATGAGTTTATCCAATTGTTCATTGATTTTTAGTTTTAATGAGAAGGGGACTCATCTCGCCTTTAGCCTAATTGGGGCTATATTTGGGTTCAAATTAAATGAGATAGGGGACCCTCAGTACTTGCCTAGTTCTCCATTGAAGATGTCCTGGAATTCTCTCATCAAGTTCTCTTCCCAATCCATCTCGGTGACATTGTTGATCCTGGTCACTCTGATTCCTAGTGGTGCAAATCATTCGAGTCCCTGTAGGCTAGGGCAATCCTGGTCTACTATGGTCAGTGGAAGTACTTTCTCATATTTTTTGAAGTTGACTTGGAAATGTCCAAGTCCGACTACGGGGATCCTATTCCCTTGGTAGTCTTTTAGTGTAAGTTTTTGTCTTTCTAGTCCTTCCTTTCCATATCTGGTATCAGACTCTTTAGGGTGTTCCACGATATCATGGATAGGTATGAACCGGAATCCACTTCCATCTCGCAAGGTTGGCCTTCTACGGTGACTTGTACATGCACCTTTTTCATGTTTGTTGCGCTCAAGTGTCCAATAATTATTGTCTGGTGTGTTTCCTCTTTTTTATTTCATTCATTGAACCGCTTGTTCCCACTTTCTCGGCTCCAACAGCTCCCTGTCTGCCTCTCTCTCACTCTGGGGGGGGGGGTTACTTCTTCTTCTTCTAGGGCTGTAGTTATTTCTGTTTCGGCAGACCCTAGCAATGTGTCCCTGTCTTTCACAATGCCTGCAAACAGCGTCAAGGAAACGGCACTCGGAACGTGGGTGGTCGCCTCCACACCCGGCACAGCGGAAGTCTGACTTCCTTTCTCTTCGCTCTCATGTATTTTTTTCCGACTGGAGTCTATATATCTCTTCGTCGGTTTTGGACATGGATTCGATATCCTCATGGCGTGTTGTGGTGGCGGGTTTTTGAGTGTCCTCTAGTTTCTTATCTTGGTCTTCGCTAGGTTTTCTTGGAGTTTCCTGGGCTGCCCAATTCATCTGCCGATGGTGGCTGCTGATCTTTGCGTTGCTTCAGCTGCGGTGGCTTCAGTGATAGCCTGGGTTACTGTTATGTTGGGTCTGGTCAGTAGTCGGCTCTGTAGCATGAGGTCTCTTAGTCCGAGGACCTCGCGGTCACTCATGGCCTCGTCCATGTTGAGAAATTTGTACGCTCCTCTAATGTTCCTTAGAACTGCCACAAAATCCCCTATGCTCTCACCTTCCTTTTGGTCTCGCTTGTAGAATTCGTGTCTCCGGCTGAGACTTGAGACGGCTGGCGCATAATGGGCTCTCAGTAGTCTGTCTAAATATGGCCACGCCATTTGCTTCACATCCTGGGGTTTTTGCCAATGCCTTGGCCATCTTGAATACTGTGGGTCCACAGTGGGTTAGGGACCGCTGATCCAGGAAAGGGCGTAACTAGTGCGCAACCCGCAGTTGCGCAAAGGCCCTCCTGGCCATGACCGCCACCTGCTCTTCGAACAGGACTCATGAGTCCAGGAAATAAATAAATAAAACCCCTAAATTACGCACAGGGTCTATTTGGTATAGTGCCACCCCATCCAAGTTTTCTTGCTTGAAACAAAAAGGATTTAGAAAACTAGATAACCATTTGGGGCCTGCACACACTCTTCTTCCTGAGCCCTTTCCTTGCAGGATCAAATTTAATTTGTTTTTGTTTTTCTACAAAACTAAATTTGCAGGTATGTGAAACCAATAAGTTGCAGTGAATGTTTTATCTCCAACCTCAGCATTCAAAATAGGTTCTGCAATTTTGGCTGGAATCATGAGCAAATGGAAGCTATTGTTGATTCAGTTCTAGATTCAATCTATAATTGGTTAAAAGATCTAGAAATTGCCTCTGGAACAGAAGCCGCTGGAACAGAGAAGCTAATTAATTGAAATCAAAAGTATGTGAAGTTATAATTAGTGGACCCCAATATTTTCCAAAATATAATTGGGATTTTCAATATTCTTATAAATATGTCTGTTGTGGCTGAATTTAGGGATTTCTGGTTTTAATTATTTCAGATTCAAGTTGAATGCCAATAGCCGTTAATCAGATATTCCTAAATTCGGCATCAAAGAAAGGGTTTTTTTGCATGAGGAAGGGAAAGGATGCTAGGAAACAAATTTTGATAGCAAATTAATATTCTTTTAATTATGAACTGTCAAATGTTCTGATTTTCCCACACCCCCCAAAGGTATACTGGCTATCTTTGCTTGAAAAGAGGTCTGCTTAGTGTCTCCAGGCATATTACTATAGCCTAAATGCTGTAGTGCATCCACTGTCTTTCTCTATCAACCATTATGCAAATCATGGTCTTAATATAGATGTTTGCTATCACTGCAAGCCTTGAGCTGTGTGCAGTTGGGCATGATACATAATAAATATGAATATTGTAGCTTCAAATAGAGTTTTTTCCCCAAAGCGTACACTTTACTTTGGAAAAAATAGATGGAAGGAAAAGGATGAATGACATATATAAAATGCAAAATGTTGATATTTCTGAGAAAAAGGGTCTAACATGTATACTCTGTGTGTGAGTGTGTGTGTGTGTGCATATATACATATACATGTTTTCTTAAGTTTTCGCGGGTGCTTACATTTATGGTATTCAGCTTTGTTCGGGTATTTTCCCACGTCATCATAGTTGTGCTTTTAAAGTTGTAGCAACATTTCGGCACCGGCAGAGATCATATCTGCATCATCTTCTGTATTGTTCTCGCCGGAGTCAGACTTTTACAGTTGTCGTTTTCAAATTGGGGTAAACCTAGTGCTTGAACCAAATGTTTTCTCCAATGACGTTCAAGCATCTCCGTAGCAGGGCTTAGTCCTCCGCATCACAGCGGACCTGATTTTGAACGCTCTCCTCCACCACGTATCTCAACGTTCCTATTTTTTGCTCGCCTCGTGCGAGACAGGCATGTGCTTGATAATTCTTGAGCTGAAACAGATAATAAGCAGTGTTGCAATCGTTTCCTTGGTTTTTCCTCTTCGTCTAGCCTTCAATCCTAATCAGTCTGAGAGTCTGGTTAAGGAAGCACTGTTGCCCACCCCCCAAAAAAAAGTGGTGGGAGAGCCGCTCGCCTCACCTCCCCCACAGATTTAAAGTTTCTATCCTCTGCCAGTTTGATGCCGCTGTGTCTTTATTCCGTTTGCTGCTAGTGGCTTGATATTTCAGTTTACATCATTTATCGCCTTTACCGCCCCGCTCAACGTTCATTCTCAGTGGGAAAGTTAATCTAGTATAATCCCCTTATCTTCTCCGCCTTCTGTTGTTGAGAGCCAGGTTTCGTTTGAGCTCTGGCTTAGTTTTAAGGCGGGAAGCTGCCTGAGAGCGCGCTGAAAGACTTTAATGTGCGAGCGCCATCTGATGCCACCTTCGGCTGCGCGCCTTGTCTGTCTTCCCTAGTCTGTGTGAAGTAATTGTGCTCGAATCAACAAGAAATTTCTTCGAGGATTCTGAGAGTGTTTTTTACCCTCATTTGGCTCCTGCTGCACTCAGGATAATAATTCGCTTTTAATTGTTGGTAACCTAGAGCTATTCTCATTGTCACAGCAGCAGCACTCGGCGCAGTGTTGCCTTGCAGGAAAGCGCTGAGGCCTACAATCAATCAGTCCGGACCTGGCGTTCCTATGCGCTAATTTGAATTACTCATTAATATTGGTTGTATATCTAATATATAATATTGGACTAATATTGAGTATCACACCCATAGGTGGAAATTACAAAGCAATGTGATAGCAAATATATTGCTGTATAATAATTATTCATCCATCAATAGACATCTCATGTAACAAACATCTTACATTAATATATTTAATTTTCATAAATATTACTTTACTGGAATATGACTTTATATATATATACACCAATAAATAAAAAGAATAAATAAAATAAAAGGGGACAATAAGTACTTAAGGCACATTTTTATCTCAGATCAACTCCGACCGTGCAAACGCCTCTGTACACACGTTATTCCAATACTCTTTAGTGTCTATTCTACAATTAATGGCCGAATCAGATGTAACGCTCTCAGGACCTTAGCTGAAGATAAATGCCAACAAAACACAGTTGACAATTCATAAAGTCTCAGAAGAAGCGATGCCCTTTAGGCGCCATGAGCCACAAAACAAATGGACAGGCATTCTCAGAGGCTCCTGTATCTCAGGGTGCCCCTCTTCCAGTCTGTAGTTTTTTCAACTCTCCTCCTCTAGAATCGCTCCCTTTCTCCGCTGTGCTAGCTTAACTCCAAGCACAACAGGCCTACAAGTGTTGACTCCAATCAATGGGCCCTAAGCACTCACTCCGAAGCTGTGGTTGCCAGGTATACAGCTTCTTTGAGGAGGATCCAGAAGGATGCAAAGCTGGATGTGAGTGGCTATTCACAAGGGATTACAGCAGGGTTTCAACGCGGTAGCCAAACCTTCACCTATAGAACGACAAGAGCTCAAGCCTCGGGCGGACTGACCAGGTCGAAAACATCATCCCAGGTACATTTAGAGGGGGAACCCTCTCAAGGGCTTGGACGAGAGGAGAGGGCAAGCTAGTTCAAATCTTCAAAATGGCTGGTCTGAAGTGGGATCACATGCACGATAGCGAGCCCGTCGAGGCAGACCCTTACGAAGGCGGAGACATGTTTGAGGATGAGAGTCTATCCTGACCAGCCTGCTTTTACGCTTATTTCGGCACCAGCTCTTCAAATCTCTCCTGGTTATAAGCAAAGAACATTGCAGGCGACTAAACAAACCAAAACTCTTTCTGACAACACTGCCTTCAGGGAGGACCAGATGACATACGTCACCAAGTTGTTTGAAGCAGAGTAATTCCAGGTCCATCCATGTTTCGGATCTGGTGAGAAGCAAGATGGGTTCTTGCGACGGTATAAACTCTCCCAATGGAAGAAAGGAATACTACGATTTGGACCGAATTGCCAACAGTTTCTGGGACTCCCGAGGTAGACGAGCCTATTGTGTTTAGGGTTCCCCCTCAATCCAGTTGAGGACTCTGGAGGCTTAGACCGGGAAAAAATGGGTCGAGTAGCCCTATTACGGAGCTCATCAGTTGAGTGTGGCTAATCAGATCGTCCCTCCTCTCACACAGTCATCTCTAGATGGCTTCGTCTTTGGAAAACATAGTTCATTCATCTAAATTCAGGCGCACCAGGACATCGCCAAACTTACGGGCAGCTGCTGATATCTCATCGATGCTACCCTTCACACCACCCCCCCACCAACCACAAACATCATGCTCAAGTTTCAGCAGAGGCCATTACCCTCGCATGTCACAGCGCGTCACTTGGCCATCTGTAAGGACACTGGGCAAGCGACTTCAAACACCAATGTCCACAGCTGCATCATCCCTATCATTGCGGTAAGATAGATTGCTTGGCTCCTTCCTGAATCCAGCTAGCTATTGAGAACAGCAACAAGAGAAAATTCTCTCCTTCCTCTTTTTCCGAATCCAATTCTAGAAGCCTCTCCAGTCTTTTCAAGAGGGGAGCTTGTTTCAATCTTCTCATCCCGGATCCTGCCAGATACAGAGACACCCCAACAGTTAGACGGGACACAACTATCATAGGATCGTCTTCTGACAGACGGTAAAGGCATGGTCAAATCAAAAGATCCGTATCAGGGGACATGCTCTATCGCAACGACAAGAATAACTCCGGGACACAATTCCCATTGCAGATGCCTAAGTTATCGTGACACATGGAGCTACTATAACTCTGACACTGGAGTCAGGGACTAATACTTAGATGTGGCCTCGGCACTGGAGTTAGATCCATTACTCAGATCCCTTTCATGTCATGCCCTCTTCCGAGACCCGGTCAAACGCGTAATCTCCTATCATGGATTCCATACGTCGAACACATACTGGATATCCGACGGCCATCCAACAGTGCGACCAAATCACACGTATGACAATGTTATTATCATTCTCGTTGTGCAAAAAAAAAATATTCGGGTAGGGGTGGAGGAACGATATTAGATTTGAACGTCTCACTGTTTCTTAGATTTAGACGCATATTTAATTGCAATACCCGTCGCAATAATGGTTCACTGGGGTATCAGGAAAGGGCCGTGCTTCCGCCCATTAATTGGAGGTCGTACCTTGCCACATTGATATTCGGACCCTACCATTACAATTTCTGAATTCTTGCACATAATAACACATTTTGATTTGTGCGCCCTTCATTCAGATTAGCCTTCCTCCCCCAGCGACCTTCACACAGTCCTCGCGGGTGATATCGGCCACCTCAGGAAATCGCAGTACGCCTCCCAGCGTCATCTTGACCGATATTTTGATTTATTCCTTCGATTCATCAGGCGTCATCAGACACTATCAGAACACATTACATATCCTACTAGACATGCTTCTAATAATGAAAGGTCATTATACTCCATCGCTCGGCTAATCCATTTAAGGCGAATCATCCAGAAGCACAGGTTATCTGTCACCAGATAGATAAATAGCACATTCAAAAATGGTCAAGGAAATCAGGTGCTTGAGAAGGTGTCTTAATGAGCCTACAAAATGTTGGGCAAATGATCCTCATGTTATTCTTGTTTCCTTGGGGCTTGCCTTCACACTAATCCTCCAGGTGTTCTGGCCACCCGACCAGCGATGACCCGAAGCAACGCAAACTATAAAAGTCAGGTTCACCAAGTCTCATATCTCTCCTCTGTGGTCCAGACAGATTAACACGACGGCTGTTCTGCAAGGCCACAAAGGCTCCCATCACCACTAGATGCCAGTCTGTTGGATGGGCGAGCTCAGTCCGTACGATCTCTCAACCCAAGGGCAGATGGCTGACACCAGTACAGTCGCTGCCAGAGCATAAACTTGGCGTGCACTTTCGACGTATCACATTCACTGACCCTTGCAACTTTCTCCCCAGGTAACGCGCTCAGCACAATACTGATACTGACAGCAATGTAACAGTCAAGAGCTCACAAAACAAGCAGGGGAGCACACAATCGGAAAGCAGCTAATGTGGGAAGCCGAGCAACCTGTCCCTGGCAGGAACAACTACTGTCCCATCAAGCAGAACACATTCGGTCTTCAAATGCCACGAGCAGATGGTAAGCAAGGGTCACCATAAGATCATCGAGTGGCGCATTCCACCCATCACTCTGTTTCAAGAAGTGGCATGACATTCTTGGTCAGCTGGTGTGGACTATTTGCTGTCCTCTCAACTCTCAGCTCGCCGAGATTTTTCCAGGTACCATTCCCAAGGGGTGGAGAATTTCACTGAACTCATCCGTCTTAGTCTGGCCCCGGAGTCCTGTATGTATGCCTTCCACTTGTGCGTTCTTTCAAGGTCATCGACAGAATTACTAGACAAGAAGCGGAGATTATTTTGCTAGAGACTTAGCTGCGCGCAGATGGCCATAGGCCGCAGAGCACTCTCCACTCTTCTGGTGAGCGCGCCCCTGAGGAATTCAATCAGAATCTCATATACTCGGGGCCCCTTAAACATCCGGACTCTATGGAGTACAATTGACAGCTGAGTTGAGTTGGAGTGGGTTTGAAAGGGCGAAAAAGCTCCAATAGGTTCGACACTACCTAGCTGACTCCAGATGCCACTTCAACCAATTCAGAATCTTACAAAGCCGCATGGTCCACTTTGCAAGGGTAACCCTGTGCATGTAAGATTGTAATTGTTTTGCAGTGCATCTGGCAGCAGTATAGTGTCTGATAAACCGTATTCGGAGAGCTTTTCGCCCTTCAAACATCCACGTCAAACTCCAGATGGTCAATATGTAACCATTGAGCATCGGATGTTAAAGGGCCCCTAGATATATGAGATTCTGATTTGAACTTCGCCTCAGGGGCGCTACAAGAGACTGAGCAGTCTGCAGCCATGCCATCTCGGGCCAGTAGAGTTCCGCTACTTAAATAATTGCGCTCTCTTCTCTACGTAACTATGACTGCGATGAACCTTGGAAACGAGCAAAGATGGAGGATATACCATACAGGAGACCCGGGCCAACTACAGCGGATAGGACGTTGACAATTTCCACCCCTCTGGATGGGTACCTGGAAAAAACTCGGGCAGCTGAAGTGAGAGGGAAAGCAAAGGTCCACACCAGCTGTGACAAATGTCCATGGCCACTCATCCTGAAACAGAAGATGGGTGGAGCAGCGCCCTATCCGATGGATCTCATGGTGTGCCTGCTAAGCCAAGCTGTCTCTGTGCATCGTTGACAGACCCTAAATGTGTCTGCCTGAGATGGAAAGTTGTGTTCTCTGCCCAGGGACACAGGTGCTATCACCCTTCCGCACATTAGGACTGT